>JBDFRD010125483.1:0-24228 GCA_039654405.1 Bullina lineata
CTCTCTCTCTCTCTCTCTCTCTCTCTCTCTCTCTCTCTCTCTCTCTTAAAATTATTACACTGTTTTTTATTATGTTTCTGTCGCATGTTTGAAGTCAGGAATGTTGATATGCAGTTTAATAATTGATACTGTGCGATTGTTCTGATTTCTGAGAGATTAGTCAAACCCTGTTGTCATGTATTTCTGTGAATATGTGAAAATAAGGCTTTATTGAAAAAATGGCTATCTTTTCTTTCTATCATCTCAAAACACATGTTAGATTTCCGATCAGACAGAAATTGTCAATCATTTAGTTTTGTATACATTAAATACGGAAATTTCGAAATTTTTAAATTCTACCCACAAACGTCTCATTTTTTTTATCGGACTACAGGTCAGACAAGTTCCATGTCTTTCCTTTGGAATAATGCTATTGTGACCAAGAGAGGAACAACGCCTCTGGGCAAAGGGTTGCTTCTAAGAGGCTGCCCAGGCAAAGCAGTGCTATAGCTGCTTCGATCGTCTATAAAATACGAAAAGAGCCATACATACAAATACAGAAAAATAATCGTTCCATCTGTGAATCCTATACAACCTAAACAATAAAATGAATATACATACAAATACAGAAAAATAAATCGTTCCATCTGTGAATCCTATACAACCTAAACAATAAAATGAATATACATACAAATTTAAATACAGAAAAATAAATCGTTCCATCTGTGAATCCTATACAACCTAAACAATAAAATGAACTGAACAATTTCTCCCCTGTCTTCCAGGACAACACCTTGTTCCACGTGAATACGCAGAAGTGTGCCGAGGTTTCAGTGGATGGTAAGCGCCTGATGATGAAGCCCTGTTCAGGTGTGGACCGACAACTGTGGCAATGGAAGCGCAAGCCACCGTCAGGAGAGATACATGCCTGAGGCTGCTGCTAGTGCCTTGTTGTGTTTTTTTTCTATCCATGAACTTGTGATAAATTATGTAACAGCTCATCTTTTCAAGCATTCTGGGAGGGAGCCTCGGTGTTTTGTCTGTGTGGGATGAGTGTCAGCTGAAATTGCGTTAATTTTTTTTTGTGAGCATTGGTATTTTTTGTTGCGTTTTTTATTCTTTTTTTTTTTATTGCTTTTGCCAATTCGCTTTTAAGAGCGTATCTTATTGGAATGCTACTGAAAGAAGATAAGAAACGCTTTCAGGCGTACGATATGATATTGATAAATGTTATCTTTGCATGATAAGATGGCTTTAAAACTAATGACAGTATTCTTAACTATGTAGAATGATACATCTCTCACCACATTGTGCTTGTATCTTCAGCGTTACTTGACACTTTGCCTTCTTCACATACAACAAAGGAATCATTCTCTTAAAAAGAGGTCTGACTCCCAGCCAGTCAGAATAAAACCGAAGTTTGATTTGAAATGGACTTTGTGAACATTTTTGTTTTATAAAGCTTCACTAGACTAAAAGCTAAAAAATTACCCTATTTTCATCACTATCTCAGATCTTGTTAGGTTTTGTGAAATTTTGTTTGTCACTGGAGCATCTGTATCATGTTAATTTTGATCTGAGGGTTGATGATTTTGATTTTCAAATATTTATTTTTACCAATATTGAGTGCATTGGAGAAGAGAAAAGGCATTGTGAATGCCATGTTTTTCAAGAGTCTTTCATCACTCAAAGAAACTGGTTAAAAGCTGCTGGATTACATTACTTGAGAAGTAAAATTACATCATGAGAATTGGTTACATTATGTCATGAGAATTGGTTACATTATTTGAGAAGTAAAATTATATCATGAGAATTGATTATGTTATTTGAGAAGTAAAATTACATCATGAGAATTGGTTACATTATATCATGAGAATTGGTTACATTACTTGAGAAGTAAAATTATAATATCATGAGAATCCCCAGCTTCTTACTTCAATTTTTTTAAAAGACTAAGATGGGCTGGATACCGTATCTGTTGTTTTTATGATTGATTTTGTTTATTTTTTTGTGAAATGGTGACCAGAATGAATAAGTCACAATTTCAGACGTAAGACATCAACATTTTTCAAAAGAGAGAAAATGCCAGCCGAACTTTATATTATAATGATTAACATAATTAAATACATATCAACTAATTTTTTCTTGATATATTATAAATCTTAAATATTTGAAAACGTTTCATAAAATGACTGACGTCACATGATTTTTTTGTTTTTATGTACATGACACAATTGAAGGTTTCTATTTGTCACATTAGCAAAGAACTTTACTGACTGCATAGATCATTTATAGTGTGGAGTATGTTTTTTATTCTCTAAAAGTTGAGATAAAAGAAAAACACTGAAAGATATGTAATAATCATTTGTCAATGGGGGAGCAATAGTTAGACCTACAGATGTGCACTGCATAGTATGTGATCAGCTGACATCATACCTGTGGATTCCCCAGTAGTGAGCAAAAGAACGAAAGAAGAAGCAGAGGGAAAGAGGCATATCAAATTGTAGCAGGTAGACAAGGAATGTTATTATTATACATGTCAGCAAAAGGGTTGCAACAAAGCTGAATCCAAGTAGAGGAATTCAAATACAATGATCACAAAGCCGATGTCTGCAGTACTCTCCATTGTTATTCATAATGACAGCAGATAGATAGAGTGTTATTTCTAGGGATTCAGCACTGAAACCAGTATACAAGGACTCAAACCCTCAACTTTCTGGTTACACGCTCAACAACTTAACCCTTCAACAGTGATGCCATATTTTTTAAGCACACTTTGTTTTAATTTAAGTGATGACTTTTTTAGGCTTATGTTTAGATGAGTTAGATTTACAGTATTTGAAAGTGCTTCTAGTGTTTTGAAGAAAACAAGGACAAACTAATGTGTCGACAATTTCTGTCTTCAAAGGGAAAAAATAATAACAACAAAAAACAGTCACACAAAAGGAGAAGAGAAGAAGGAAAAGAATTAGAAGAAAAAATGTAGCTTCATGCCCAGACTTGGAAAACGAGAAGAGGAAAAGGAATTACAATATAGTAGGTGCCAAGAGCATCACCAAACAACGCGAAGAAAGGAGCAGAGAGTATAGCACATCAAATGAGACGTAAAATGAAACTTTTTCTCTTCTCCTTTTGTGTCACAGTTTCTTCTTGTTATTCTTCGAAGACAGAAATTGTCGACACCTTGGTTTGTCCTTGTTTTCTTCGGAATAGCTCTTTTTACTTATGATTTCCATTTACATTGTTCAGCTTCCCTGCAGCCTTTATCTGCTTTTTGCGTTCTAGTGTTTCTGTCTGCTTTTGAAGATGTGGGTGCCCAAGAGAGAAAGTAATTTTTTTTTATGCCTACAAATCCAGTAGTACTTAACAAGTAAGAGTGTCAGGTTTGCCTTTTCTCCTTCCTGGTGTGCTCAAGCTTTCTGGACACGCCCACACATTTCTGATTTCTGTTCTGTGGAATATGAAGTACCAGATCTAATTGACACCTACTTATAATGGAGTTTCCTGTCAAAAAAACTTTGACCAAGAACTGGTCTCACGACCAGAGCGTGACATTTATCCTGGCTGATCAGTATATCAGAGATGCTCTGATTGGCTTGTGTATTTCGAAATATCATGACAAGTCGGTGTATCATGGTGTATTTACGTATCTTGACTGGTGAGTGTATGACATTTGTCCCAACTGATCAGCGTACTTAAACAATATCATTACTGGCCACGTTGTACCTGTTGACTGATTTTTATGTAGTCCTGACTGAATTGTTTCACATGGGTCATGAGTTTGTTAATTTAATTTTTGCAATTAGTTTTGTGCTTGATAATGCCTGTACACTATTACTGTTTTTGTTTTTAATTTGGTCTTTTGGGCAGTCTTTTGTTTTTTAACTAATAGTGTTGCGCAATTTAAGTTTGTTGTGTCAACTATTTTGGACCTGTTATTGTTGTGCTTGAAAGACAAATTGCTTTGTGTCTATAGTTTAGTGTATCGTATCCTTTTTGTTTTTATAAATTATTGCTAGATTTTTCAGGAATGTTGTTCTGTTGAAACAATTTTGCAATGAAATGTGTTCAGCACTCCATTTATTTTACCTCGTTCCCTACCCCACTTACTTCATTTTCCCTACAAATACGCAACTGGCAGTGAACTTGTACATTCCGATATTTAAGACAGATCTTATTTTCTTACACTGACTGATTAGCTGGAACGTTTTTATCACTTCAGAATGTTCCTACCACAGCCTAGATATTATAAGTTATGCAGGATTGTTTTGGAACTTTGTTGTCGTATGAGTATTTTTTGTTAATTCGTAGAAGGCAAGAATAATTTGATGCGTGTCGTGCTCTGTGAGTATTGAGCTTGTGTTATGGGTAAATTTAAATTACATATGTCCTAACCAGTAAGCCTTTGTAGTAAATACGGTGAACCTTGGATATAGCGAGGTTACGGGGACCAGGCTAATGTCATCCTTGAATCTGAGGTCAGGTTGAATACAGTGTTGTAGGAACAGTGACTACAGGGTACTTAAACATTGCACCTCAACAAAACCAGCAAGTTTCTTCCCTGTAAGCCTAGGGCTTTAGCGCAATCAATTGAATTTCATTGGTCCAATTAAATTGACTTGGCCAATCAGCAAACACTAGGCCACCCCTTTTTCACTCTCCTCTGGCCAAGTCTAGGCCCCCTGAGGCTAGACCTAGAGATTTATAATTAAGTTGTTATTGATCTCCACTGAATACGATAGCATGGGCATTTGTGTCATGGTCCCATCCTATCACTCCCTCCTTACTCCCCTTGTGTCATGCTCCCATCCTATCACTCCCTCCTTACTCCCCTTGGGTCGACCTCGCTGTTTTCAAGGTTCACTGTATTCAAGAAGCATTTATGTCTCAAATGACCAAAATTTGCCTTTTAGATGGTGTGACCGGGAAACAGGTTTGCTCATATGTTTGTTCATTCTTTACTAGATACAAAGCAACTAAACGTAAGGCAGGATTAGAGGACAAGAAAAAAAATTCTTTGACCTAATTATTTATTATCTCATAATCAAAAATAATATTGTAGCTTTCGGAAAATAAACAAGTTAAAGATGTAACCAAGTAAATAAACTTGAGTAGAATGCTAGTATGACCATTTTTTCCCAAGCATTCATTAATTCATAACATTTGGCTCAGTTTGCTTTTCTGTGTCTGTCCTCTTTTTTTAAAGTCCATAAGGAGCATTGTGTCCAACATTGCAGGCTTCCTCGTACTGTCCTGCATTTACTTCCCACAGCCTTTGATTTGCCACAAGAACTCAGGAGAGAGACATTTGTACATTTGTTTTGTTCAATTTTTCTCACACTGACTGCTATTTGTTGTGCCCAACTGAGGAGTTTTGCGTACCCAAACCTGCAATGATAATGATAATAATAATACTTGTAATACTTTTACACTTTCTGACACAGAATACTGTCTGAAAGAGAATACTTTCAATGAGGCCTGTATGACCCAAAGAGCCAGAGCTTATGCAGAGCAGATATTATGAGACCATTTTCTGGACAGGATTCTATTCTTGGGTGGGGATAGAAATTTTAATTGTGTGAGGTATCTTGTCTTTCCTAAAGGGACCAACATGGCCAGGATTTAAACTCACAACCTTATGGTTTCAATTCCTGACGCCTGACTGCTCAATCACAGATGCCACAGAATGGTGGCTGGCAGAAAAGTAAAAATGAATGAGATAGAGGAATTCTGTGCATGTTAAATATAAAAAGTTTCGATTAATGAGAGTGATGCAAAGTTGTGAATGTAGTACATGTAGTAATGATGACTTGCTTTGAATGAGGAAGATATAATTGGAAGGCTTCGTTGATTTGCCTCAGTTTTATTTTGGACTCAATGTATTGAAGGCTGTGACTTCATTATTATACCTGATAAAAGAATAGGATTAAGACAGAACATGTGTGAACTGATAAGCGTATTGAAGTGGAAAGGCCACGTATTGAATAAATTATGGTATACATGTATCACATTTTGACTACAACATTTTACATGATTGTCATCTTTTATTTTATGGTGCAAGATTATCTTAAACCTGCACCTGAGGCAGTGAAAAGCATGTAATCTATTGATCTATTGATCAAGACAGTGTTTTGATATGAAAAGATCGCATTTGTACGATTGATTGCATAACAGTATCATCATGTTACTGCAGAGAAATGATTATGTGAATGAATGTTCTACTATTTTAACTACTTTTGGATTGACTGCATGTCTGGATTGCTGTTGTGATACTTTCTTTTTTCTTAGATTTTGCGTGCATTTAGTGTCGGGAATAACAAAATAACAAAGATGTTCTTTTATTTCTACCACCCATCACCCCTCTCCCCTAACCTTGTAGAGCGAATAATGAAATTTATGAAATTGTGTTGCAAGCTTTCTTAAACTTCACTGTACATTGTATTCTGAGAAGGAAATTAAGGGTTGATATTGGCATGTTCTGAATATAATGATATAGGCTACAATGTAGTGTTCACTGCTGTTTCAAACTTGAAAATCAGTACAGAACACGTGTACAGGGAAGGGTAAAAAAGTAAAGTTCCTTCAAGGCCAATGAGGCCCATAGAGCCGGAGCTAATTCCAGTTTCGGTAGGGTGAAGCGGAACAGATGATTTTTACTTCATCCTAGACAGGATGCTAGTCCGTCGTAATTCTAGAAAAGCGTTATGTAAAAGGTGTCAGTGTCAGTGTGTGAAGTAACCTGCAACTGATGACATAAAATCATTTCACATGTTAATGACTTACCATGAAATCCATTAATTTATAATAATTTATATTGCCATCAATGCTTTTTTGGTTTAAATCCTATAGATACTGTTTAAAATGAAGGTAACTACATATTATTATTGTCATTTTTCAAAAAGCCTCTTTCTTCTCCACCGAAAAAGAAGCAGAATAAGAAATATAGTTTTATGTTTAAATTAACGTTATCTCAACCTTTCCTTCCATTGACTAACAGTAGCATTTTTAGCTCCTCGGAGATACTGTTGTGTAACTGCATGTGAAATCATATTTGGGTTCCCCCAAGGAATCTTTAACCTCCACATCTGTAATTTGCAATTCATTTATTGTGTGCCTATGTCTCTTACTGTGTTCATGTCTCCTCACAAGTGAAACTTACTGTAAAGTATTTCAAAATGTATAAACGTAATCATAAATTAAATTCATTTATGTCATTTGAAATCCACTTGTGCAAATTTGCACTTCAAAGTTTATTAATTAGAATTTAGGGGAAATTTGTTTAGATCATTTACAGTAACATACATGTACTTTATCAGCATTGCATTTTTAGCTTTGGTCTGACTGTGCAGTGGAACCCACTTAATTTCAGCTTCTTTATCCTTGGTTTGAATTTCCAGTAAAAAAATTTTCCTGATAAATCTTAGTTACAGGAGAATCTCATTCTTAAATATGTACACCTTTTTATGAGTTGTGCATTCTTTAGAAGTGTATGTTTTGTCTCGGCTTTTGCAAACATTATTATTAAGAATACTTAAAATAATATTTTTATCTGGTATGCTTACAAGTCCCAACAGAACTTATATCTAAAGTGAATGGTTAAGAATGGTTGACATTTAAAGATTAAGAGGTTCCACTGTATAAAAATTGATTCAAGTATTACAAATGGTACAAGTAGTAGAAAAGAAAAGGAACTGCAGATACTAAAGATACTAGTATTATTCATTGACATAGAGTAAAGTTCCTTCAAGGGCACGAGGCCCATAGAACCAGACCTTATCCCGGTTTCGGTAGCATGAAGCGGAACAAATGATTTTTACTTCATTTCCTAGACAGGACACTGACCTGTCGTATCATTGTCATAGAGGCCTTATGGAAAAGAAGATATTGTAAAGATTGCTCTAGCAATCAAGGATTAGGACAAAGTTGTCTCACGGCTGTCTTGGTGACCATGAAGACTTTATTTTCCCTCAAGTTTAACTCGAGTCATTAAGAGATGACTGCGCAGTCAGCTGTGTTAGCTGTGCCATGACTTCAGCTTTAGCAAAAGTTTTGTGAATGAAGGACTAAACTGAAGATGTGCTAAAGTTATACTCTTGAGAGCAACTTTTGTTACCACATGATTATGGATACTTTCATCCTTCTTTCTTTTTTTTTTTTTTGTCAAAAAGTGCCTTCACGCATTATATGGTAATTTTGATCAATACACATAATGAACCATGGTTTTGGAGTTTT
This sequence comes from Bullina lineata, assembly GCA_039654405.1. Taxonomy (NCBI): domain Eukaryota; kingdom Metazoa; phylum Mollusca; class Gastropoda; family Bullinidae; genus Bullina; species Bullina lineata. The sequence goes on from JBDFRD010125483.1 coordinate 8,212, forward strand.
CAATTTTGTGTGTGTGTGTGTTGTGCGAGCTAAATGTTGTTTGTGCATTTGTTTTAATTTTCATGCTTACGTGAATCATCATCACACCTTTAGCCTGGTAAATCTGCAAGAGAAGAGACTAGTTTGTTGAATGAAGATTATTTGCATTGTGGTGATGATATTTGCACTTGCTGCTTGCAATTTTTTTGATGAATCATTTCCTGTGTCCTTGAGTAGCAGCTTACAAGCTTCCACTGGAGAGGCACAAAGTGAACTGCACATCAAGGAACTCTCTTCACAAGTTGTTTAAATATGCTTCATCATGTAGACACTTAAGAATAAGAGCAGGATCATTGGTCAGTTTGATCAAGGAATTCTCTTCACAAGTTCTTTACATGCATCATCATCATGTACACTCAAGAGCATGGTCATCCGTCACTATGGACCTGTGTCCTTTTGCAGACTTGAGTGACTAGTAGCCTGGTAGTGACCTCATAAAGCTTTATACTTTGTTCAGGGAAACAAAAGGCACTTATACTATGAAGAAAAACACGCTACAGATATTTTTTAGTCATGGGTCTTGCATCCTAATAGGCTCAATTCAGTAACAAGAGGAAGAAGGCATACACTTTCCTTTTAGTGTGAAACAGTTCCTTCATATATATTATTCAGCAGTGAATGCTAAAATTTATTGTCAAGTATGCTTGTACACAGACATCACGTTGGTGACATTTCATTTTATGACATTAAAAAAATGAATGAACAGACAATCTATAAAAATCACAATTAACCTTTATTCAGAACACTTGTATACAAAATTAGAGATAACATTATTTCAGAAGAGCATTCAACCTTTGGAATAATTATCCAAAGGACAATGAGCAGGGGGGAACACATTTTATATATCTGACTCAAGATAGTGAACATATCCGCAAATATGTAAAAGCATACAGTCTTCTTCCAAAGAATCAAACAAGCTTCACATTTCTGCCATCCACACACACACATTACTGCTTTCTTCGGTATAAACAGACATTAACACACATAGAAATGCAAGAAATCAGCGCTTCCTTCTTATCTACAGGCAAACAGTGAAGAAAAGACTGACTATACCTCAAATTTAGACGGCGTCATTTACTGACCGCATGCACATCCGTCAAATTTCAAAAGATAACTTTCTATTAACAGAAAATCAAACAAATGGGAAAGTGCTACATACGGCCCTGCTTTTTTAAATACTCCATTTACTCCCCTTAGAAGAAGATCATAACAGAATGCCTGACTTGATTACAATAATTACATGGTGCTCACAAAATCATGAAATGGCAGCTTCATAATTTGATTGAATTAAGAAGTGCACATGTTTAACATAGGAATAAGACTGTCAAGTCTATTTATGAGCAAAGTAAGAGTTTTTCTAGTCTTTCAGTGAGTTTGCTCAATGGGAAGGAAAAATAATCCCATTCACAGGAAAATCTCAACACACGGAATAGTTGTTCTTGTATTTACTTGTAACATTCCTCTTTGGAGATGGTTCTCCACTGGTATACAATTTATTTAAGGACACCCACTTCTTCACCAGGCAAAAAAAAGTAGGTCTCCCCATAAATAGCAGTTCTTTTTCTTTTCTTTTTTGTTTGTTTGTTTTGGGATTTTTTTAGTATGTTCAACTATATGACTACCAAAGCATACAGTTTTAAAGATAGTTCAACTGACGCAGGTCTCATACATACAAAGGTCCACAAGTATATCAAACAGAGATGAGGATAAGGCATGTCGCAAATGGTCAAAATCAAACAAGACTCTATTTTACCCTTCAATGTATCTCTAGATTGAATCAATCAGTTATAAATAACCTTAAACAGAATTAAAAACGTAACATGTTACATAAACAATCATTTCACCAAATTTCAGGACAATTTCCCTGAAAATAAGAATCTAGTCCTCCAGCAAATGAATTGTATAGCATTAAAAAAAAAAAAAAAAAAGACCAGAAAAGAAGTCGTCAAAAAAGACAGTGAAAAATACTGTGTCCACAAACCTTGCCGTTTGTCTTTCTCTGAGGGAATGCTTTCAAATGGGGCAAAAGTTATGAGCTGAAGGGATCAAGCAGTTCTGGTGACTCGCTGCTATTCACAGTGAGAACTGAAAAATAGAATAGTCCAAAATAAGCACGTTCAGCCCAATACGCATTCGTCCAACACGCGTTCGTCAAACTCACGGATTCCCCGAGCAAAAGTTGTCGTCCCAACATTTTCCCTTTATTTTTTTCTATTTGCCTCACGCTTCGTCAAACTTTTTCACAGAATCCTCGAACAAAATTATCTCGGCTAATCATTACATCGGGAAGTTCCTGTTTCAATTCGTTTCTTCAAGGCCAGCAAAACATCCAAATCATTAAGCAGGTCGGTGTGCCACATGTTTTCAAAGTCACAAAACCAAGCTCGTAGTAATGATAGCAAACGTCATGTTATTCTGTATTCTGTAGCTTCCAGCAAATCATGGACCTACGTTGCATAACCCTCAAACCAATTCCATCTTCTAGCCCAGTCCATGAGCTGTGAGGCCTGCGATTGTGAGTGTAATTAATGTCACTGGTGCACGAAAGACACAATTGTCGGAATATCACTTTGTCCTTCATCACACACATGCATAATCCCCCAGCCGAGGCCTCATTGTTCCTGTCATTCTATCCCATTCAATCATATGCTTCATAATTCGGACTAACAACTCAATGGCCAATCGCAAACTTCCAAAGACAAAAAGACATCGATAAAATTAGCTTGTTGAGTTACAGATGATTCATATGGAGATGCAATAAGGTTTAACAGCCTGCTTACGCCTAAGATTGGGTTAGAGATGATTCATACAGCCTTCTTACACCTAAGATTGGGTTAGAGATGATTCATACAGAGATGCAATAAAGTTTACTGCCTATTCCATTGCCATGCAGAATTCTTTCCCCACTTTCTGGTTTTTGGTCATTCTTGTTGTCTCCCTTGACATATGGTGTCTGAAGCCTTTTCCGAATCATGAATTCCTCGAAAAAATTTTCTCAACCCACAGAGTTCGACGAATGCGTGTTGGACTGTATGCAGTAATATGACCATGAAAGTTCTCATCCCAAAAGGTTCTGCCGCCTACTCGGATGATAGCATTCTTATTCACGAGAACAGCAAATTGAAAAACAACCCATCAGCTTACGCTATTTTATTTATCACTGCTTGTTGCAGACTCTGAATCTGTGAGGTCCACTTGTCCAGCGCATTGTAACGGGCGGTTCCTGTAGATTCACGGTCCAGTTCAAGCACTTGGTTAACTTGGTCAATCCTGCCATTCACAGTGCTGTGGAAAACAGGAAGAAATGCCTTGCAAACTGACACAAAAATTTACACTCTTTACAAAAGGCTGATGCCGCGATTGAATAAAAATAATCAGAGCCAATCCGAAGGTCCTAGGTTTGAAATCTGACAACAACCATGTTGTGACCTTGAGAAAGACATCTGACACCATTTTTTCCTCTCCCCACAAAGAACTGATTGGGCATCTGTATCTACTGTTGGGGAAGTGAACCTGCGACAGACTAGCATCCTGTCCAAAAAATGGTCTGAAAAATCATCTGCTCTTTCTTAACACAAAAACTGCAATGATCCTCCATTCTATCTTACTTTTTATCAAAATTGTGATTATTTGAGGGGAGCATTGGATGAATGAAACTATTTAACATAAACAGCTGGAGAAAACTAGAAACATTAGATTTGTTCTATCTCAGTGCATATATGGCAAGACCCTGACTCTTCTCTACAGACAGAAACAAGATCCTGGACAATTATGAAAGGCTTCACAAAAGACTTATTGAGATCGATTACAGTTCTTAAAGTGTCTCTCAAATGTTTATATTGCTTTGACTTGACTTGATTTCTTTTTTTAGCGTCGGTTTTCCAGTCCTGTTGTTGTCAGGTCTGATATCGCCGACAGAATGATTTTTCATTCGTTCTGGATGCAAGTGCGTAGCGCATCCACGGTGCTCAGGAGGGTCTTCTGAAGTGACAAGTTTTGGCCCTTCGTTTGATGTGTTTCTTGATTTTGCCATTATATCGCTTTAAATGTGAATGACTATATTTGAATGAAGAAGACAGAGAAGTTATACTATCTAAGAAGATCTGTGACATGGGTCTCAGTCAATAATGTTAATACAAATACAGACCTGCCAACTTGGTGAACTCAAAAATAGAAATAATTTTGAACGAGCATATCGGAAGAAGAAAAAAATATATATAAAGGAAACACTCATCACTAGATCTTACTTACTTACTTTATCTGTCCCCAACTCTACCTTTCGGTTGACGGGTTTGTTTTAATGATCCCTTTCCAGGCCACCCTACTCAACTACTCTGACTCTATTGGCAAATCCAATCTGGCCGAAAGTTGTTCATTGATATCACATAGCACTTCGCAATTTTGTGACAGAAATTAATTTGATCTCGTGTCTACGCAGCTCCGGTTTTTGAAAAATAGGGAAAATTTCCATGTTTTCGGGATAGCGGGATCGGTGGTCTCAAATTGGGATAATTTTGACAAAATCGGGATGGTTGGCAGCTCTGAAACTAATATTTTAGTACATCAAACAGGAATCTGAGTGAACGCTTTACTTACTTATCTAGTATACAAGAAACAAGCAAGTTCTCAACATCTGTTGCATCAATGTTCAACTCCTGAAAAGAATAAATGACATCCATAGAGATGAGGTTGATATAGAACAGGTTTCCAATTTTTGTTCTTATTCACTTAACAAATTATAGACACTGCATGCACACCACTTTTATGATGATTCAAGTTTTACAAGGGAGACAAATTGTATATATATAATTGTACTAATTGTAGATTGTTCACTAAATCAGATTATATTACTCTGTGCAAATACTATAATCAAGAATGAAGTTTAATTCAATCTTACAAATAAGAAAATCTCTTTTTAAAGATCAATTCAGTTTTAATCACTTCACAAAGGAAAATACACTGAAAATCAATGCTTGCAGACCCATCTCTAAACATTTCCATGGTTAATTAACAATACCAGAAAAACTTAGCTTCAAATCTGAATTATTTCAAAAATTCAAAAATTAAAGAAATAATTCTAAAGGCTCCTAAAATAATCCAGTTACCTTCATGTTCCAAAAGGATTTTGAATACTAAATGGCTGATTTAAAGAATAGTGCCCAATAAAAAAACAACTCATGAATGCAAAAAGTTTATGAAGAGAATTTCTTAAATCTATGCTTATGAACTTGATAAGATCTGATATTAATTATCTTATTTAAAAAAAAAAAAAGAAGCTAACCGTCGATATGAAGGGGATGTGAATTCTTGTATATGGCTTGATGAGCTTGATAAGGACTTGCGTGCGGATGTTTCGCAACAGGTCTGAAATAATTATAACAATATGAATCAGCCTTTCAAGTCGAATTCTTACCACATATTTAATTTAATAATAGAAATTTTATCAAGCACAAAGAATCAACATTAGCAACAAATAATACGCCAAAACTTACCTTTTTTCATGTACACAAGGCAATTGAATTGAATTGAATAATAAAAGAACTATAATTATAATACATTTATACTCTTGTTCAATTTCGTTTATAACGGAGAACTTAAATATATATTACTACAATTATAAAACATTTAAGATCTTTACAATTACCTTGTAATTAAAAACAAATTTTAAAACCTGTTTTCAAACACATAACATATATGATTTACCTTCTATATGCTCTCTTATAAAAGGATCTTCCATGATGTTCTGTCTGTTCATTTTCAGAATCTTCTCAAAGTCATTGATATCATTATTTTGATAAGCACTGAAATATACAGAAAAGGGAAGAGATATGTAATGTCATCCCTGAACATCACCATTTTCTGAATATCTTTTGATAAACAATACAAATTACAATTTGTAATAAAAAACATAATAATTTCTCAAGGAAGTCAGTATTTCCACTCTATGTAGTGTAAATATTGCAGCGCAGTATTTCCACTCTGTACGGTTTGACAAATCATATTTGAAAGTCGCATTTTAGATTACTTTGTTTTATAATTAAGCACATGTTTGAAAAGGGTTAGGGCTAGGTATAGAGTGGAAATACAGCCTTCCTTTTCTGAATACCCTTTGATAAACAATACAAAAATTACAATTTGTAATAAAACATCACCATTTTCTGAATACCCATTGATAAACAATACAAATTACAATTAGCAATACAAATTTATAAAGAAAGGCTAAATGTGACACCAGCGGAGCATCTGTTAATTCCACAGCAAAGACAACACACATAAAGCTCACCTAACTAAATTAGTCATTGCCAAAATCTCTGGATCGTTCTTGTAAGGCTTAGTTTCCTGGGAGTCAAAGGGGTTGATGCCTGACTTCATAAGCATGTTGGCTAACACAAGGTACTTAAGGCAGGTTGTTCGCCTGAGGAAACATGAAAGGTAAAGTAAATGACCGGACATGCCAACCCCATTTGAGGTTGGAGTAATCATGAGCTGAACTCACAGTAAACTGAGGACCCAAAAGAGTAATTTTACCATGTACAAGGATAACACCAGAGAACAAAGAACGCAACGGCAATGAGATTTAAAAGCTATAAATAACTTGCATCCTCACTGTAATGTGACCGTAATTGCTCATAAACCGCAATTTCTTACGGCGAACCCGTAAAGTTGGCGAGTCTGAATGACTATCGATTTGTATCACTTTAGAATGAGTTACATTAGTAATCTAAAACTATTCCCTACACAGAAAGCCCACGTTCCATAAAATTTCAAAAGTAAATCAAAGACTATGTCAGCTCCACGTCTCATGATTATTTTAAAAAATCTTAAATAATCCATGCAGCTTTACCTTCTAAACAAAGTACAGATTTGAGAATATCTCTTACGTCTCTTCTTTAAAAAGAAAAAAAATGTAACACACTTTTTTAAACCCCCCCAAAAATATACATAAATAAATGATTCCTTTCTGGAACAAACACTTCAATACTTTCTTAGCACCGTCTTACTGTCTTACCTCGGACTACCTGATTCATCATAATTCTTGAACGCTTCAAAGAAGTCAGTGTGAGCCTTTTCATACTCCCCCTCACGGAGATGCATTTTCCCACCACATTCTGAAAGCACAAAGTTATTCAGTTACTTAGATCTAGCATGCATCAGAATCAAGCATTAATGAATTAAAGGAAAAAAAATAAAAGAAGAAATAAACCAACATAAAGATATCATTTTTTTGTGAGCTTTTTCTTCTGAGACAATGGTCTTGTTATAGGTTTTCAGCAGTTTTGTGTTCCTATTTATCCTTTAACGTTATTTGCTCCTTATTCACAGTTATAACTTTGCTGTCTTTCCTAAACAGAAATATGAATCCTTCAATTGTAATCGTTTTGTCTCCTGTAACCTTTGAAGATAGCAGGAACGACACATGTTATTTTAAGAAGCAACTTTACTGAAAGTGACCATTAATTTCAAAAATAAATTGTGAAAACAAATGGTTTCGGCTATATTATTTCAATTCATCCACACCAAAGTGGCCCAAACATACATTTCAAGTTCTTGTGGCGTTAAAACAAAGCAACCACAAAACCTTTTAACTACAGGAATCTACTTTCAGGAATGTTTCCCAATTCCTAAATCGTGTTCAGAAAACAAGAAATTTCATAAATCTTGTAATTACTGATAGCAGAGTATACAACTAAGAAGATCACACATTTTTGTTAAATGTAAAAGAATTTTGATATATTTACACCACTGCAATAAGATTGAAAGTAAGGCCTCCTACAATGGCCCTGCCTCATCCGTCGGCGATATCAGACCTTGGAAAACTAGGCCTAACGTTAAACAAAGAAACCGACAAAACCTGCCTAAGACGGAAACCTGCCCAAGACGGAAACTTTTTCCACATCCCTTCGATTTCTGTCTTGGGCAGGTTCGACTGCTTCCCAAATTTTGACTTCAGATTGAAGAATAGTATCTATATTAAACTAAAGGTGCAGTTATTACAGCATCCATCAAGTATTACTTTACACTTTATTCCTTGCTTTCCCCATTTCTCTTAAACAAAACAAACACAATAAATACGAGCATATTGTCTTATTAAGGGTTCGAATTTGGGAGAATACCATGTTATGTTTATGCCTCAGAGGCCTTGAAGGAACTTTACTTTTTTTTACTTATATTGTCTTATTACTCATTACTTATATTTGTATTAACATTCACAACATCCGAAATGGACAGGTGTACTCAGCACTGACAGTTTGTAATCATAAAGAGAACCCAATTGCCAGACCTACCTCTTATGACTCCCATGATGAGAGGGTGGGGAATGGCAGACTTGATGTGCAAAGACTGTTCATACAGTGCCTGTAAAGTAAATAAAACAACTTCATAAGCAGCAAGCACACATTGGAAGCTGAATTTTACAGGTTGAAGATTCATGAAATAGACTGATGGACGTTGAAAGTTAAGAAGCTACATGTTCATTTTAAAACATTAAAACTGAATCTTAAAACAGTCTTTTCCCGATAGGCTTTACAGCTAGGCAAACGCTTCTAGGTTTTGAAAACTTTATTTAATACGGTGAAGGAAATTTCACAAAGCATTGTTCTGACTTGAGATTTAAATGTCAGATACCTTTAATTTCTTATTGTTTTTCTGGGCTGTGTACATCTGAATTTCCAGGGCGTATATTTCAAGTAACTGAGTTCCTTTTTTGAGGTCATCAACGCCATCGTCAGTCTGGGTGGACAAAATGAAACATCATTAGAATAATCATAACTGCACTTCCTAGAGTCTCAATAAAATGTCTCATTATATGCTGACCACATATATGAGTTTGTTCAGGTAACCAGAAGTGATCATTTAAGAAAGAAGATGGGGATTATCGATCCTGGTCATTTTTATACTACAGACAAAATACGACTAAGTGCACAAAATAAGCTCACGTATTTCCTCGTGTTGATGGAGCAAATGACAAACTGATGCCCTCAGTGTTTATGTATAGACAAAAATCAATATTACGAATAATCAATACAAGCAGTTAATCAAAAGCTTCATAAAACAATTTTCTCTTCACCTATAGTTTAAAATTTGAGTTTACTTAATTGTTAACCTTGATTGAGCAAGTTTGCTTACCTGACAAGACTGATGCAGCTGTTTCAGAATTCTCTGCAGCCGTGGGTAGTCACCGCGATCATAATACAGTTTGCCCAACTTTGTATTTGTCTTAAACCATAAACGCTCATTCTTTGCTTCTTTCAGGGCATCCAATGTGGTTTCATAAAAGTCTTGAAGCAGTTCCATCTGAAAGGTATTAATTATCGTGATTAGCTTAATGTTTAATTAATACATATTTCAAATAAAAACATATTACATATTTAATATATAAAAAATATTTACATTCTACTTTTAGTATAAATACTTAAAGCTATGTTTTACAGTCATTGTAAATTTATAATGAAAAAAAATAAGAGAAAAATTAAGTTTCAACTAGAAATATGGATCCATGCAGAACACGATACTTTCAAGGAGGAAATTCAAATCCTGGACATCACACCACATAAAAGTAAGGAAGGATTGCATGATGACAAAATTCTTTAACACTCAGCTCCCATCCAACACCGAAGTATTTATATACAACAAACATCAGAGATAATGTTACCTGCTTGGAAGTTGAAATGTAGTCGAGAATGGAGTTGATGGACTTTTCTGAATAATTCCTTGTCACCGCTGACTTGATGTATGTGAGGAGAAGTTTGTAACGGACCATCATCTCTTCATACTTTCCCTAAAATAGCAATAGAAAAGTTTGATGTGCCCATGTAGTATTACTATATCTTATATCGTATATAAAAAGAATGTGACTAATTTGTGTAAATTAAAACTTATTGTTTATTTCAGACAGATTGTTTTGTTTCTTTTAACACTGTCAAGAAGTAGTTTAAAATTTCACTTTTGATAAATAAAAATCCAATCTTCATTTTGAGTTGAGCATTTTATTATATTAGTAACTTTTTATACCTAACAACATAGAATAGTCGATGAAAGATACATGGAACTAAAGCTACAAAAACTATAACACTAGGAGATCAGTACCCGGTTTCACATTATTTTGATACATAATATGAATAAAATCTATTCAATCATTTCAACCATTTCTAATCAGAGAGAGAGAGGCAGACAGACAGACAGAGACAGAGAGACAGAGACAAAGAGAGAGAGAGAGAGAGAGACAAAAGCTTATGAGAAATGACCACACAATATGAAATATAGATGCTCGAGTTTGTGATAAATAGACTCTGAGCCTTTCCTTTAAAAAAACTGTTCCTTATAAACGGAGACAAAGACAGACATCTTAGGGTTAAGAGAAAAATGACAGTAACCACAAATATCATACCAATCGGAAATTGATCTTGATCATTTGCTTCAAGGCTTTGAATCCCCATTCGCCTTTTTCTTTACCTTCCAGCTCCAGGACCTGTTAAGAGAATTTAAAAAATCACATTACGCTTTGTAGCCCCTGGTATATTATGACATTTCAGTAACATTTTGAATAAAAAACATTTCAACAAGTTTTCAAAAGTCTGGCATGAAAAAATCTCTTTAGGCAAATTGAAAGGAGAAAAAAAAACCAGACATTTTTCACAAAATTGTTAGTATTATAATAAAATAAATAATTACTCTCTTGAATCATACCAGTCCTCTTTCAAATGAAGCAATATGTACTGTAATGTATAATCTCAAAAATGTCATAAATGTGCAGCAAAAAAGATTAGCGATATTTGTGCTTACCTTTTGAAAACTCTCAAGGGATGCTTTTGGCTCATCTTCCTTCAAGGCTTTGGAATTATAGTACTGATTCTCCAAATCAACATCCGGTTCTGAATTACTTTCTTCAGAGTACACCTGTAAGTTAAATTTGATCACCGTCTTAAATCTCGTGCACAGCACTGGTATATATGGAAAATACATAAAAATGCTCATTAATAAGAAACACTGACTTTTAACTTATTAAATATCAGAGCATGCATACTGGTCTCAGCATTTATATATATAATCTCATCTCCTTAAGTCCATAGGTTGTTAAGATAGAATTTATTTGCAAAATATCTGTGTTTATTTCAGAATTAGTACATGCTGATCTGCTATAGTCAACTCTGTATAAATTAATAAAGAGTGTTTTTATGAGTTATACATATGAAAAGATATTAAATCAATACTGCTTCTGGTGCTGTGAAATTAACATACCCATAAAATTAAAGTAATTCAGCCTTGACTGGTAGCCTTCAGATTAAAAATTTAAATCCCTTCGACGAAAAATAAGCAACTATAGTCCTAAGAAGCCTCTAAAGTATATTACCTACTTTTTAACAAGAACTATAATACAGAGTCATCATAATGCCTTCTATTCTGATTTAGCCTTCATTTCTATAGGTGAGGGTAGTATTAGTAGACAGAAAGTTTAAAGAAAGTCTAGTAATGACGACAAACACATTTCCACCTTCAGCCTCAATTGATTGACTGACTCACAACTCACAGCAAACACCCTTGTCCCCCAAAATACATCTTGATCTCATACTCATAGTAGGCCCTACACACTAGATCTAGTACAGCCATCATAACCTACAAAACTAACTAGATCTAGATTCTACCACTGGGAAAGATTACCATGGGCAATCTGGTGACCTAAGAGAAGTAGAAGGCAGCACTTTAAGTGTCCACAACAAGTTGAAAAAATGGATAGATTTACATTCTTTCTTAGTTTTTGGTATAGATCTAGATCTAGATCTAGGCCTACTTACAAGTTACAAAGCCAAAAAAGCATGATTTATTTTATTAATTTAAATGCATTTTATTTATTATTCATTATGATTGTAATCATGTAGACTAGACAGATTGTACAACAATGCGTAGCAATAGAATTGGTAATTAATCCTCCCCGAAACTAAACTTCCAGTGGTGATCATAATACTATCTAACAGTATAATATAGGCCTAATAGAGTGATAATATTGCAAAAAATAATCATCAATAAAGGCAATAAAGGACAGTCATGAGTTGAGCGAGTCAACAAAGCAGATTCTAATTCTAGATTCTAGATTCTACTCTAGAAATCTGGATAATACAAACCAGATCATATTCCTCCTCGTCGTCACCGCACATAAATTCATCATCTGACATGCTTGCTCCCAAAGTTTGCAGACCTAATCCGGTGCAAACAATGAGGAAGGGAAAGCTTAGCACTGAACTCACAGACCCACAAGTTGATCTAGGAAGAAGAAATCGAGGACTAAATCAGCTTTTGCTCTCCCTTTTCATAACCGGAAATGGATTTTAATGTAACCGTAGTATTAAACTGGTCCACTATTTAAGCTTCTACACAAAGCAAAGAAAGTTAGATCAAGCCTAGGCCTAATGTTCAATACTTTTTGACTGCTTACTTTTATCTATAGATAGAACAAATACAATTAATGTACCAGCATAATACCTCTTGTACCTGTATGAAGCAGTCCTTGTCGTGGGATCAGAAGGTAAACTATTTTCACGAGAAAATTACCTTCTATTTTATTCATCTTTGGTCTGGATTAGGAAGGCTAATTACAAGAGGCATGTTTTGAAGTGGACTTGAGACGATAGATCTGCCACTGACAGTAATAGCTCTAGATCTGGGATTTTTAGTAGATCTATTAAGTTATCGTTTTTTAAAACAATATCAACGCAATCGTCTACGCACAATACTTTAGCTTTTTATCCTAAATGCAGAATTCATGAAATAAAAACACTGAAGCCTCTAAAGGAAAGTTAGGAAAAATAAATAAACTAAGGCCACCCATTTCCGATAGGGTAAAGAAGCAGAGGATACGTTTCATTGCTGACAAGGCGGACAAGTAAGATGGTTGATTCGAATGTAAATTTGAGTTGATGACAATAACATGAAAATAAGTCAGGGAAAAGAAAGTTTCATGATCCCAAATTGATGTCTCATGGTCATGGGAAGACTTCACACTAGACTACTTCACATCACAGGCTGTCTGTCTTACTTTTGAATCTGACACTTCATCATAATTCAATTCATAATAATAAATCATTGACAGGCGGACAGGTTCATTTTATTTGGATTTAGTCTGAAATAATAGACCAGCTTTAGATCGAGATCTAATCTATAGTAATATGATAAACAGTGATACATGATGGGAGCAGCAGCAGTTGTCATGGAAAAAGCTTTTTCTTTTACGTGATCCTTTTCTGATTCTCATATTATTTTTTTAGTTTTAAGTCTGTTTGACTTCGGCTTCCATCAGGTATTTCAAGACTTTACTTACAGTTTGTAATATGTATTCAAGTACACATGTTTATATTGTATAATAATATATTAGTTGTTTGTTTGACTTTCGTTCTTCCTTTTTCTACTGCTGTTTTTCTCCTAAAATTTGAGACCAACATTTTTAGCATGTTAGTTATTTTACATAGATCTAGATCTATATATTATTTTACTGTTCTCAGATTTAGACACTCTGGTGACTCCTTTGTCTCCCTCTGTGGTTGAAGACAATGGCAGAAGGGGAGCAGCAGTTTACTATTTACGATAATGCCAACCAACCTATGACAGTGACTGTGAACAGTGTAGCCCAGGGATCAGAAGAGGCTCAGGCTGTACAGAGTATTCAGTACATCACAGCTGATGGCGTGCAAGTTGCTCAGCTTGGATCTAATGATGTCATACAGGTTGTTTAACTTTATTTCTTCACCTTGTTATTATGTATTTTTATTTCTCTCTTTTCGGAAATTGTTACATCTAAGAGGTTCTCCGGGTGATATTTCTATAATTATAATCTCCAGAAACACTTAATAAAAATAGTTTCATTCCATGGATATAATACCTTATGAGATGGTATTTTTCAAACTAAAATGGAATTATAAAACAGTTTACACGCATGAAATGATTTGTGTAAAATACCCTCTTCAGGGCAACAAAGTTTCTAAAGTATGTGTTCGAGTTTCCTGTGTGCTTTTGATATATATTTATAATGTGTATTTTGTTCTTTAATTTTAAGGTTGCTCCAGGGGATGGCACCTTTCAACAAGCAAACTTCCAAACTTTAGGAACTGCTCAGCCTCAGGTCATCACAAACACACCTGTGCCTGTTGTTGCTTCAAATCCACAGGTAAGAATTTGAGAACATGTGTTAAATTGTTTTACAACTATCACTACTATATTAGTAATTTCCTCTGCTGCTTTATTCCTATTTTTTGATGGTGTCATATTTTTCTGTGATGAGTCTTTGAAAAGAGTAATTCTTGTGGGTATGTTTGTTACAGTTGATTCTGGTTTTTCTTTTTTATGAGGTTGATTTTTATAAATATTTGTTATTTGTCTTTAAAGGGGTTTGAAAAGCACTTACAGAGATAGGAATTTCTAAATTTTAAAAAAATCTACCCATGGACATCTCACTCTCTGTCTGCTTTCCTTTGGAACAATCTAGAATGACCCAGAGAGGAACAGCGCCCTAGGATAAAGAGCATTGTTTCTAAGAGTCTGCCCAGGCAAGGCAGCACTTTTACTGTCTGAGCTATATGTAAAAGACAAAAAGAGCCATTATATGTATACAGTCAAACCTTTCGAAGATGGGAAAGGAAAGGAAAAACGTTTTCGTCTTGTGCAGGTTTCCGTCTTAGGCAGGTTCCGTCGGTTTCTTTGTTTAACGTTAGTTTTCCGCAGGTCCGATATCGCCGGCGGATTAAGCAGGGCCATTGCGGGGGTGGGCGGGGGCTGCCACAGTCTCTAATAGCCAGGAGTAGATGCTTTTATTGGTTCTCCGACACGATATCAGACCTGCAAGCATCCGGGACCGGAAAACCGACGTTAAATAACCGAAAGTAGTTAGTGATTGGTTCATTGGACGCAAAACAAGCGAGCGGCGACGGGACCACTGACCTATTTTAATATCGGTAAAAATCAAAGACTCAGTTTCGCTGGCCAAGATGCTCTTTTGCATCACATGGTCTCGACGTGATAGTCAATCTTAAGTCGCATGCTTCAATACCAAACCGCCCGCAGCCAAGGGCAATTGCATAATTTTATGGCTCCGGTGGTCTAGCAGCAAGCACAAAGGGACTGCGGTCTTTCTCCCACGATTTTCGTCCGCGGTTGGTAAAATGAAAGACTTTTCATCGTTCAGCACATGTTTTAAAGGAGCCTTGGGCTAGTAAATTCCTTCTTGCACAGGTGATTTGCTCAGTTGGGAGAGCATTTTGCTTTCCGTTTCCGCATTGGACAGGTTTCCATTTATACAGGTCAAATATATAGGAATTAATCACGGGGGGGAATAAGATACTGTCTTGGCAGGTTCGACTGTATTCGGATTGTTACTTTTGTAAAAACTTTCCTTGTGATATGATTTACTGATGTTGTTTATTTTGTTTTAACATTTATTCTACCGCTTAGTTTAATTTCAGTATTACTCCTCTGTTTGACTTTGAGCTTTGAGTTGTTTGTTTTTAACAGCGTGAATAAATGTTTAAAAATGCATGAAAAGGGAAGTTGTACAAAAAAACTAAAGAGATAAAATTTTCTTTACTTTTTACTTCTTTTGACATTGGGTGTACTTAAATACACATTACTATTGTATGTTAACCAGAGGACAAAGGCCATAAAACACAACAGATCTTATTCTGTCTCATATGGGAATGAGTTGTCAAAATCGTTAGTGATCTCTCCACACTTACTTACTCAAACTGAATCCTCTCAATCCCTTGTGGAGCATATGGCCGGAACAACACCTCTCCTCCGCACCCATTTTTGGGCCAACCCTTTCAGTTGGGTCTATGTCATTCCGGTAGCTCTGGCCTCGCTCGCCGTGGATCTGCACCATGTCTGTTTTGGGCCACCCTCTCTTTCTTTTCCCATGCGGATTCCACTCTAATGCCTGCCTGGAGATGGTGTCAGCTGGTCTGCGCAGGATGTGCCCAATCCATCCCCATTTGCTTC
>JBDFRD010125484.1:0-12895 GCA_039654405.1 Bullina lineata
GAAAAATGGTGTAAAGTGTCTTTCCCAAGGACACAACACAGTCACCTCCCGGATTCGAACCCTGGACCCTTGGATTAAGACTTTATGAGATGCCTTGTAAATAGATAACCTGTTGAGCATCAACAATGTTTTTGGTATGTGAAAGTTTGGTCTGCTCATCTTTAGAGTTTCGTAGTCATTGGAGTAACATAGATTCTGTTAAAAAGAAATCTTATAATATTGTGTTATAAGTAAAATAAGAGTCAAGGACAGAGCTAGGCGTTATAAAGCTGTTTGTTACTATTTTATCAAATTTCAATCTTTTCTGGTGTTTTTTTAGTTTGAACATAACTTATTTTGCTCAAAATACATCAATTTGATTATGATTAGAAATGACAAATAATGTTGACTGGCTTTAGTGAAGTGAATTATAAAATTTTATCTGCGTCAAAAATTATTTAGCTGAAAGAAAATTCCACTAACACAATGCTGGGTGATATTTTTTTTTTAAAAACTCAATTTTATGTTTTTCTTTTTTTAGAGTGTCCTGGTGGTTTTTGCTGATGGCAATGCCAAGAAATACAAGGTTGCAGAAAAGGTAAAGGTCTACCTTTTACTTGCTTTCTCTTCCTTTGTTTCATTTTACGACCATTAGAACTGCATTTTTCAAATTCAATCAATTTCAGGGATTTTAAACCCCAATTCCATGCCATTTCTTCAGCTAGTAGCTGTAGTATTTAAGGAGGCTAAGTTTCTTGTCTTACTAATGTTATATCTTGAGGTGGAAATTATGGTGAAGATTTCCACTTTCAAACAGCGTTCAATTAAGGTGGACGTAATCATAAGCATTAATTTATCATTTTAAAGAGAGATATGAGGGACATTGTATATTTCCTGGTGAATTTCATTTGGTTTCATTTATAAATAAATTTCTTTACATTTTTTCTGTATTTTCTTATTTTTATGATGTGTCTTGGTGGCTCATTTCTTGCAAATCAAGTGCCGTGCTTTTTTTTTTTTCATCATTTTACAAAAGTATTCTTTTAAATTCAAAAGAGCAGTTACATACTACATTGTAGGAACTAGTCGTGCAGATACTTCTAAGCCTAACAGTTTAATATGATGAGAGCCTTAAAGTAATAAGTAGGTAGAGGATATATCTGAAAACTTCATGCTTAGGAAATAAAATACTCCTGTTATGACTGTAAGCTGATGACAGATAATATATTATTATGAGCAGAGAAAGGACATTTTCAATGTTTAGATATTTTGAAACAGCATTCAGATGATTCAACAGTTGAGACAACAGACGTTTTAAACATTTTCACAACCTAACCGTGCGAAAAAGCATTGATTTACACACTGTCAAATGCGAAAGCATTTTAAACCATTTTTGTTCCAACAATTCTCAAATAGGTGTTGCCAAAAAGTAAAGTATGTTCAGAACTCTTGTTTCTTGACTAAGAAAAGAACAAAGTTAATGTTACATCTAAAGGAAGTAGATGTGTAAGGAACATGATTCATCTCTATTTTTAACTTATTAACTTACCTACTTACATATAGTTTCTCCACATGCATTAAAAAAGGACTAAAAGAATGTTCTCTTCGTTCCTTCAGTCCGATGGATTGTTAACGCTGTCTATGCTGAGTGGACCGGACTTTGAGAACCTGGAGCAGCTGTTGTACCATTACTACAGCAACTCTCTGCCAAACAACAAACAAATGCTGCAGATGCCCTACAGACTTCACTCCAACTACAGTCCAGTCAAGGAATGAGCCCTGCTTCAGAGTTGCAACAGAGATACTTTTAATAATCAGTGTCGAATCTGTAGGCTTATCTATCGTAATGCTTGCTTGCTTGATTCTGTTTGTGTGCCAGAATTAAAGAAAGAGATTTCCAGTGCAAAAAATGTATTTAGATTATCAAAGTTGCAGTAGGCATCAATTATTTTGAATTTGAATGTGTTTTATTCCTTTTTTTAAATATTATTCAAAAGTTGAAATAGCAAAAATTCAACTTCATCACAGTCTCAAGGAAGTGTATGTGTTATTGATTTTTTTTTTTTTATTGAAAAACAATACTCATGAATCTCATTGGAAAACAATTTCCAGAAAACAGTCACGTCCCTCCAAACATTTGACAATCTCTCATTGATTTGGGGAAAACTTTCATTTATGTCCAATATATATCGAGCTCCATGGGTTGAGAAAAAGTGTAAACGCAACTTAGACTGATACATTGCCACAAGCTACAGTGTACACAATGATGTTACATACACAAACATAACTATGTACCTGGTTTTATGACTTTCAAAACATCTGGCAGACTAAACTACTCAGATACGTGAAAAAAGATTTGACGAATTTGTGAATAACACAAAGGACATAAAGGAAGCAAAGTTGGGATGTCAACTTTAGTTAGTGGAATCCATGAGTTCGACGAATGCATGTTCAGAGAATGCAAGTTGGACTGTATTTTTGTATTGCCTATACTTTCATGTTGAAAAAAAAATAGCATTTCCATTCGGGTCGTCATGCATTTTGTGTCGAGCATTTTTCTAGTGAGAGACCATGTCATTCTCTTTCCATCAACTTTATGATGGTCATTTCAGAATACTGGGCATTGGTTCCGCTGTTGTTGGAATTTCAGTCATTTATGTTTTAGGCATGAAATTGGGCTGTATTGGGATATGAAGCCCTTATCTCTCAGTTGCTGCTCAAGATAATTTCTTATTCTGATGGATCTCTGTTAGCTGCAGATGTGATAGGGAGTTAAAACTCCATCTCTGTTAGCTACACGTGTGATAGGGAGTTAAAACTCCATCTCTGTTAGCTACACGTGTGATAGGGAGTTAAAACTCCACTTGAAGTGCTGGCATGAAATGCTTATAGGTCATCCATGAAGAGAAAAATCCTGTAGACAGAAAGAACTTACCGAATTTTATTGTTTGTCAAATATGTGACAATTATAAGTGTGTGCCATCATGTTGGGCTCTCACCTTTTGGCCCACTAGAGATGAAGATACCAGTGTCAAATGTTTCAGGGGCTCAGTGGTAATGTTCAGGAGCTCAGTGGTAATGTTCAGGAGCTCAGTGGTAATGTTCAGGAGCTCAGTGGTAATGTTTAGGAACTCGGTGGTAATGTTCAAGGGCTCAGTGGTAATAATGTTCAGGAGCTCAGTGGTAATGTTCAGAGGCTCAGTGGTAATGTTCAGAGGCTCAGTGGTAATGTTCAGAGGCTCAGTGGTAATGATGTTCAGGAGCTCAGTGGTAATGATGTTCAGGAGCTCAGTGGTAATGTTCAGGGGCTCAGTGGTAATGATGTTCAGGAGCTCAGTGGTAATGTTCAGGGGCTCAGTGGTAATAATGTTCAGGAGCTCAGTGGTAATGCAGTAGACACAAAACTCAGAGGACGTGGGTTTAATCTTTGTAGAATCTTATTTAATAAGAAAAAATAAGCAAATAACAAAACAAAATGAAATTGTCTGTAACTGCTGCACTGTTCATGGTACCAAGCCTGCCACAAAAAACATTGTCTAGTCAAGGGGGCCATCAAATCAGAGTTGCATGTATTTCACCCAAAGCTAATGGAAAAAGTGATGATCCCTAGTAATTGTCTGTGTGGAATTTTTGTCCCTCTTTGAATAATAAAAAAATGTCTTTCAATCATTTTGAGGTGGCTAAAGCAATGACTCGTATAAATCAGCTTTTCAATAAATGTTTTCTCACCCATCGGGAAAGGATGACCGCAAAATTTGTGTACATAACAGATGCCAAAAAGTCGCATGGTTTTCTGTATTGATTTTTTTATATAACCTATCAGAAACTGTTCCAAGCTATGCAATGTATTCTGCTATCTTACATTTGTTGTTGAGGATTTATTTGCTTCGTACATATATGATATGTTGTCAGAATGGAAGTGTGCAGACAGCTTATGTTAAATATTCTGAACAATACTTTAACTATGTATTGATGGAAATGCTGTATTGTGCTTAGCAGCACAACATGTCATTTATTTTTGATATACTTGAGTACACTTTTTCAAGGTCTGTAAGACCAAAGAGCCAAAGCTTGACCCGGTCTGACACTTGGTCATCTGTTAGTCTTGTCATAAGTTTACTTCCCCAACAGAATATGCTAGTGCCAAGTTAGATATATACTGCCCTACACACCAACAATGGTGTAACAGGTTCATGATGATGATGAAGTTTGATATGGGCGAGGAGAGACAAAATCTTGTACAGTTTCTTTCTTGAGGACGTCAGCAGAATTTATATGGCCAGGAATCAAACTCACGATCTTCTCATGTCATGTCCAGCAGCTTTACCATGATACCACATTGTTCATTATTACGTGATTGATTTATTGAATGGTGATGCCTGTTTATGCTGAAGCTATCAATTGAAATACATTCTAGTTTATCTATGCCTTTATCTGTTTGTTTTATTTAAAATGTTTTACAATCAATTCTTAGTATCTGTAAATTTAATTCGTAATTTTGTATTGAACAGTCAGTCCAGTATATTATGGATGGAAAGACGTTTGTAATCAGGAATTCCAGATTTGTTGTTGATGAACTAAACACGACAAACTAAAAGCCACTTTTTTGTAACTAAAAAAAATGTAACCTCACATTGACTTATATTGTAGCCACATTGTTGTATCAGTTTGTCTGCTTTTCATACTTTTGTCAATATGTGTAAAAGACAAAAACTGTCCAGTAGCCATTTATTGATCTTTGAAGAAACTAGTTGAGTGAATGTATAATATACAGCTAATTAATTATGTGAACAATCTTTATGACAGTTTGCAAGGAAATATTATCTCTCTTTTCTTTGTAAACCATCATCTTTTTTGTGTCCTACAAACATTTATTTGCAATCCAAGAATGTATCTTACAAGTATCTAATGTATTATTCGTATTGAAACTTAGTGCACGTAGTAATGTTCATAAATGTAATGAGAAAATTCATCCTTTATAGCTGTTATACGGTTACGGTGGTGCAAACCGATGAAGTGCAGATTTCCTCATGCTAAGGTTGGAGACAATATGAGCATAGGTTTGAGTGCAGATTTGAGAGTGATGGAGAGAGAACAGAGACAAGTGAAGGACGTTAGTTTGAATTTATTTCAGTCCTGTACACTCTGTATTTTCTATTTTATAATCTTCAAACAATGACAGTTAACATTAGGCCTATTGTCCAAGACTCATAAAGACATTTTTTAAAATTTAGGTTTGACACCAAACTGTTTTCATCTCCATGCAATATTTGTCAGTCTTTAATGTTGTTTGTTTATTCGCATTTACTTTACTAGGGCAATCAAGTGTTTTTGTTTAGATTTGAGTTTGAGTTTTGCATCCTTCTTCTACTCGATGATTATCAAGTTATGAGATTAGAAGGATTCTGAACTGTGTGCATTGATGATGATGAAGAGGAGGAGGGAAGGAGAGAGGTTGGAGGAAGAGGAAGAGAAGGTGGGTATACTTCATTGAGTTGTTAAGAGGTTGCCTTTAACAGCCAGTAACTCAGTAGCAGCAATGTAAATTCTATTTGATTCAAATGTTTTTATGCAGTGTGTTGTTTATTATGTGACGTTATAGGAAGAAAGCTTTAGTAAGTCCTTTAGAAAAGATGAGTGGGCAAGTTTTTAGGGGGCTGACTCTTTTAAAACTGTATCAACATTTTGGTTCATATAAAAGGTTGCTTCTGTTACAATGTTTGTTCAATCCTAGCAATTACAGAAATGTAGGTCATATCTCTGTTGAGCACTGATTATTGATCACTTGGTTCAAACTCAGTTGTGTAGTTATTGAGTCATTGATCCACAAGATAATGTAGTTATTGAGTGATTGATCCACAAGATAATGTAGTTATTGAGTGATTGATCCACAAGATAATGCTGTTATTGAGTGATCGTGCTACAAGATTATGCTACATTGAATACATGACAGCAATCACATTACTGGAGAAAATTGTAAACTTTGCCTGCTTACTGCATAAGTACATGATTTGTGAATGACATCTTATATAATTATTTTTACATCTTTTTTATTTATTTATTTGTTAAAATGAACGTCCATCCTTAAACACATGGCATGATCTTTCTGAACATGTGTTGTGAAAAAAACATTCCTATTTTAATGTACAGTTGAACCTTTATATGATATTTTGTTTTGAATTTGTCAAAGTCTGTTGTGGCCATTTAGTTCAAATCATTTTTTCTTCTTCTTTTTCCATTTCTATACCATCACTACCCTTTCAAGTAATACATTCCCTACCGGTACTGTCGTATTGTTACAGAGTGAGACTTTCATGGGTAGAATTTTGCCCGGACAGTGGCACTTACCTACACTTGTATAATTATAGACAATCAAGGGGGATCTTTAACCTGCGTAATGTAAACATGGGATCTCAGATTTTACAGCTCTTCTCAAATAGAGCTCGGCATTCAGACTTTGCACTACCCAGTTGGAATCAGGGGTGAATAAAAAGATCAACAAGTTGGCAGAGAAAATCCACCTGCCACTGGCAGGAATTGAACACAGACCCACGTGCTCAGTAAGTGACTGAGCTGCTTTGCCCCCAAGTCATTTTTACTTTTCATTATTTTGATTTCATCCATCTCTGATATTCACAGTATTGTTGAGTAAGTCTCATTATTCGGCATGTTATTACTTACTTACTTTATCTGTCCCCAACTCTACCTTTCGGTGTATGGGAGCATGTTATTAAATTATTTTAAATATTCGGAAGTTCGCAGGGAAAAAATTATTGAAAAGTGTTTGCTGTTCAATTTTATCTGTGTTGTTATACATGTGCTTCCATGAATTCCATCCCCTGTTGCCATCATCAGTACTGTATGGACAGTGTTACCCAGTGCTACCCACTTATATATATACATTTCATTTCATTATATATATATATATTATAGTCCTCATTGTGCTGTGTCAGCACATAAGGCCGGCAACAGAGAACGCCAATAATAGTCCCTATCTGAAGCAAACTTCGCAATCCTTCCCCAACTCCAACCCATATTACGCATTTCTTCTCCACACTCCTTTGCCAAGTCTCCATCAGTCGACCTTTTTTCTGCACCCAGTAGGCGTCCATCTGAGGGCTGTTCTGGCAACGGAGTCCGTGTTCATTCTATTGATCATGGGTGATGATATCGGTTAAGGGCTGCAACCCTGATTGGTCTAAAACTTCTATATTTGTTGTTCTGGTACCCACTTAAAGCATCTGCAACCCTGATTGGTCTAAAACTTCTATATTTGTTGTTCTGGTACCCACTTAAAGCAACTGCAACCCTGATTGGTCTAAAACTTCTATATTTGTTGTTCTGGTACCCACGTAAAGCAACTGCAACCCTAATTGGTCTAAAACTTCTGTATTTGTTGTTCTGGTACCCACTTAAAGCCATAGTAATTTTTGAACATTGGCTGCGAAACATGTACTCACAATGACGGCTTATGTGACGGAACAGATTCTTTGTGCTTGATCAAAATTAAAATTGCTTGTAAAAAATAAAAGAAAAAAAAATATAAAAGAATAAAAAAAAGAAAAAAAATTAAATTACTTTTATATTCAATATGAAATTGCAAGGCCTTCCCCTTACCCCCAAAACTTTCCATTTAAAAAACAACAACAAAAAAGAACTTTATGTCTTGAGTTCAAGGTGCGTCAAAATCCTGCACTGATGTTGAATTCAAGCGTTTGTGATCCTCATGACACTGTACTGACCCATTGTTTTATTCTGTTCATTGAACTGATTCATCACTGTTTACGAAAATGTTCTGAAAGTTTATACGTCATTCCTATAACTGCAACATAATAATGCGATATGAGACGCTCGGGTTTCATTGTTTTGCTTTATTGAATAAGAATGTATTTTTTATTATATAGGCCTTTATTCAAATAATATATGTACAGAGAGTATTTATTATAATTTGTCTAAGCATTTGTATTTTTTATTATACCATATACATTGAGAGAAGAAAGAGAACGATGCAAAGAGGCTGGAAAGGATGAGAATTCAATAAGCCACATGAGTAATATACATTTTCTTGTGTTGTTATTCCACTTGTGATTTATACTTTGTGGTATACAATGAACTTACGTTTGGCATAAGCAGAGATACAAAAAAGTCTTGTATAAAACGCAGTAGAGATTGTCATGAACCGATAAGAAATAATCCAGATTTTCTTGGATAATAGATAATGTGTGTAAATCAGTATTGGTCATGTGCACCAATTTCAAAGTGCCTTCTCTTTGATTGTCTTAGCTGCAACACCCTGTTCATTCTGATTGGTGACAGAACGTTGGGTTTGTGAATTAATACTTTTAGACATATCTATGAATCTATGTGTATTGACAGATATATTTTGCCTGCTTACCTTCCATACACAATGTATTGTGATATTGATCTCGCCATCCACTGCTTGATACCATTATATTTTTGTAACATAATGGCAAGCTCCGTTGAGTTAAAACCATTATCTTATTAATAATAAACTACAAAATCAACTTTTATTGTTTTATTGTTATTTCATTTTCTGTACATGCTGTGTGAAGATAAATATTTATTTCTTCAACTCTCTCCATCATTTCGTTCTTTCTTGCCTCTTTCCTCTCCGCCTTAGTTTTTCTTTCTTTCCCTCTTCAGGTTTGGCGCTTATAAGATCTGCATTTTTAAAACCAAACAACTTCTTCTAGTAGAGTTTGGGTTTGAGTTTTTGTACCCATTGACTCAATGGCAGAAATTTCAAAAGATTGTATGCCGTCATGACATCAGCTAGATCTGGCAACAAATCTTTTTTTAATTATGGAATGGATTTGCTCACACCTCTCGGTTCAGACTCAGGCTCTCTATCGCTGAACCAGCTTGCGTGATGATTTAGTGGTCTAGGTTGTTTGGCTGTCGTGTCTAATTTGTGCTGAGGTGAGGGTCTCCGTCTTGTTGGAAAATTGTGGTGATTGTACGTTTGTTGGAAAATTGTGGTGATTGTACGTTTGTTGGAAAATTGTGATGATTGTACGTTTGTTGGAAAATTGTGGTGATTGTACGTTTGTTGGAAAATTGTGATTGTACATTTGTTCTGTTGAACTGTTTTTTTATTATTGGTCTAGGGCTTCAGTTTGTCTTTAAAATTTTTTTTTACCTTTTTTTTTTAAAATTGTCCTTTGTCTCGTGTTACAGTATTAGGGCATGTCTTGTGTCCAAGCCATCTTCTCTTTAAGGTGCACATCGCACCAGAATCATCTCTCATCTAAATATCGGATACGATGAGATTTCTTCTTTGCCTCTGTCCATGTGGCAAATCAAGTCTGATCACTGGGAAGGAGAGCACCCACGGCCATCATAGAAGAGGAGAAAGAACAAAATAACAACTACAATAAAAACAGCAGCAAAGAAGAGAAGGATGGAGAAGAATGCAGAAGGAAAGGAAGATTAAAAGGAGATGACTGACAAAGAGGTGGAGGAGGAGGAGGAGGAAGAAGACGACCACAAGAAAGAAGAGGAAAAGGAGGACTAAAATGGGATGATGACGATGACAACAATGACTAAGAAGAAGACAAAAACAAGAAAGAAGGGGAAAGATGAGGAAAATATGAAAAGGAGGAGGAGATGAAGGAGGATACAGGGGTGGGAAGAAGAAGAAAGCGGTAATAACATTTTGTAAAATGCATACCTTTTTATTTAGAAGTACAATGCATTCTCTTCTAATTTCTAATGATAATTAATTGTCAGTGAAATGAAAATATACGTGTCGTCTTCCAGCGTATTACACTTCTTTTTTTTTTATTCTTGTCAAGAAAAAAAACAACCGAGACAGTCTTAACTGTAAGCGAAAAGCAAGTTTGAAAGACATGTGCATGTAGAAATGATTTAATAATACAAAGTGTTCACTGAAATAATAATATTTATTATACACAACAATTGAACGCACTTTCTCTTGCGAAGCAGTGCTCACCAGGCGCTAGGTATGAGCTCTAAGCTTATTCTGTGATGAAAACATCATACAAATGTGTTGCAAGTACATTCTTACCTGGAGTCATTGGGATATGTTTCTCTGAATCTGTACAGTTTTACCTATCTCACTCCAGTTACAGGCTTATTCGTCCTTTTCAAAAATCGTTAACGGTACAACAAAATACAAATGGTGTTATAAGATACAGGAATGCCTTCATTCTATTTATATAACATGATGTTATAGAAGATGGAAAAAATGGGACAGTGTGGCTAAAATCTTTTATTATTGAATAAAATAGTTTTGCAAAGGTTTCAAGAGCTCAGCAGTCCCATGGTCAAATCATTCTTGTTCTACATAGGCCTAATGTGTGGAAGGTGGTATTTTTTTCCGTCCTTTTTTTCTGAAAGTTTGAATTTACAACTTTTCAAAACAGCGCATCAAAGTGAAGATGGGACTTATCACCTAGGTAAAAACGATCATTATGCATAAATGGTTCAAATGAGTACTATGAGCTGAACAATGATTAGATGCCTAATTAACAACAAAGCAAAAAGTTACAAGGTGGCACAGTGGCCGAATGGTTAGAGCATTGGACTCCTAATCCAAGGGTCCAGGGTTCGAATCCCAGAAGGTGACCGTGTTGTGTCCTTGGGGAAGACACTTTACACCATTTTTCCTCTCCCCACCCAGGTGCGAACTGGGTACCGGCATTTTCTGTCGGGGAAGTAAACCTACGACAGACCAGCGTCCTGTCTAGGGGATGAAGTAAAACTCATCTGTTCCGCTTCACGCTACCGAAACCGCGATAAGCTCCGGCTCTACGGGCCTCATCGGCCTTGAAGGAACTTACTTACTTAAAGAAACACCTTGAATGTCGGCAAGTAGTAAACATTGCTTTTCATCGATAGGTGAATTTGGCAGTAAAGGGGTTAATGTCACATAGGACAAGTTCTGTTGATTTTCATTCCTCATCGATCAGGTGTCCATAACTTCAAGAGAGACATCGAGATGATGATAGGACGGACGCCGCCCTTTTACTTCGTGGTCATGTGGACGGTGGTCACGCCAACCTTGCTTGTGGTCAGTGCCAATGTTCGGGTTTGGATTTCTGTGTTTCAGTATACAAACTATTTCTGTGACCTAGGGTGCTTAAGGGTGACAGCTGTACTGAATCTGAAAACAAAGCTAAGACTGAATGTTCCTTTTTGGTTCTTTTAAACATGTAACACGTGTGGTGAAACGTTACTGACTGATTATATTGAGCCACAAGGAGTTACAACATGCTGATCATATTTTAAATCTATGTACTGTAACTGAAGTGTATGTAAGCGTTAACTTGTAATTAGTTAATTAGGGCTAGACTTTTAGAGTATTCTGGACATTAGTTGTATCATGCATGAGTAAGTAAATTTCCTTTAAGGCCTATGAGGCCCTTAGAGCCGGAGCGTATCCTGGTTTTGGTAGCGTAAAGCGAAACAGATGATTTTTACATCATCTCCCAGACAGGACGCTGGTCTGTCATAGGCTTACTTCCAGAATATGCGGGTGCCCAGTTCGCACATGGATGGGGAGATGAAAAATGGAGTAAAGTGTCTTTCCCAAGGACATAACTCAGTCACCTTCCGATTCGAACCATGGATCCTTGGATTAGGAGTCCAGCGCTCTAACCATTTGGCCACTGCGCTACCATTGTATCATGCATGTGATGGCATTAAGGCAAACATAATAATGATTAAGATAAAATATATCTAGGTCAATTTTCTAACGACAAAGACACGAGTTCAATGTTACTGTTCTTTTATACTTTAAGGTCTTATAATGCAAAGACTGTACTTAGGATTGTAAACTTCAATGTTTTCTTAAAGCATTCTAACAGTTATACACAAAAAGAGATTAAATGATACGTTTTTATACCTTCTGGTGTCTTGTCACTTATGGTTGGTTCACATATATATTCAAATTAAAAAGAGCAACACTAAATAAGGTCTGTTTATAATATGGGTTCACTTTTGTTACTTGTTTAAAATCTGAGAGATATTCAAGATGTTCAAGATCACGATGTCTTTTCAGACTTCCTCTTAAAGTTCCTGGTTTTTTTTTTCGTTTTTTTTAGACCATTGGCTAAATCATGTGCATTCTTTTCTGGCGTTCAAAAAGTGGATTTTTGTGTGCACGCTCTCAACCTACATAACCCCAAGTACGGTGACTTTGTCTGCGGCCAATGGGTTAATGCATTTGGATGGTTCATGACAACAGCACTCTTTAAGGAAATTATTCTTCGATTTAATTCACACAGAAAAGATAGTCTACATATACATACTGCAAAAAAAAAGTGAATGAAAGCTGCAGGGAAGCTGAAAAGTGCAAAGTAGCAAACCATTCAAAGACTGTACTGTCGAACGTTGGTTTGTCTTTGTGTATTTTTACGGGATAGCTTCATTTGCTTGTGTTTGTTACTTTACATAGACACATACGTAGTGCTTCAATACAATTTGTAATTTAGATTTGAAATCATGTTCTTCCTTCAGATAACGTTGGTGTGCACACTCATAACCTACACGGCTCCAACGTACGGTGACTACGTCTACGGCCCATGGGCTAATGCATTCGGTTGGTTCATCGCCCTGGTCAGCTTCGTGCCTGTACCTGTGTTCGCTATCCGACAGTTGTATCTGGAAAAGGGCACTCTTCTACAGGTGAGAGGCATGGGAAGGGAGATCTGAGACTCCAGATGGAGGACAAAGAAATAATCTTATCTATGAGATTTTTTTTTATTTGGGGGGGGGTCGTTGAATTTGAAAACAAACTGTGGTGAGTGCAATTGAGGCATGACATAAACCAACAGTAGAACGTTATACTCATTGTTACCACAAGAGAGAGAGAGAGAGAGAGAGAGAGAGAGAGAGAGAGAGAGAGAGAGAGAGAGAGAGAGAGAGAGAGAGA
>JBDFRD010125595.1:0-12894 GCA_039654405.1 Bullina lineata
CTCTCTCTCTCTCTCTCTCTCTCTCTCTCTCTCTCTCTCTCTCTCTCTCTCTCTCTCACTCTCTCTCTCTCTCTGCCCCCGTCCCAAATAATAATAATATTATATAGCCGATAACCTTTAACCAAAGTATGACCCACCATCATTTTTTCTTATTCTTGAATGCGTTACTTTCTGGTAGCCTGTAGGTCCGTAGGTGTGTTAGTACGTAGGCACATAGGCACGTAGTCACATAGTCACGTAGGCACATAGGCACGTAG
Source organism: Bullina lineata (assembly GCA_039654405.1). Classification (NCBI taxonomy): domain Eukaryota; kingdom Metazoa; phylum Mollusca; class Gastropoda; family Bullinidae; genus Bullina; species Bullina lineata. Next base: position 258 of record JBDFRD010125595.1, read on the forward strand.
GCACATAGGCACGTAGTCACATAGGCACGTAGGGACGTAGGCACATAGACACGTAGGCACGTAGTCACGTAGGGACGTAGGCACGTAGACACGTATACGTGTAGGCCCGTTGTCACGTAGACGTGTAGGCTCGTAGTCACGTAGGCCCATAGTCACATAGGCACATAGGTACGTTACGTAGGCCCTTAGGCCCATAGTCACATAGGCACATAGGTACGTAGGCCCTTAGGCCCATAGTCACATAGACACATAGGCCCGTAGGCACATAGGCACATAGGCACATAGTCACGTAGGCACGTAGGCACATAGGCCCGTAGTCACATAGGCACGTAGGGACGTAGGTGCGTAGTCACATAGGCCCGGAGGCCGTGCCTCTTGTACTTCACCTTTCTCCTCCAAGCAGACCCGGCACTTGGCATTAGGGTTAAATAACACGTCAGTTTTTGCACAGAGCCGCCATGATGGCTTGCACAGACAGCGCGCTTTTACTTGTCTTTTTTCTCAAGTGTGTTGTCATGGGGTTTTGGGGTTTTGTGTGTGTTTTTTTTGTGTTTTTTTTGTTGGGGGGGGGGGGGGGGGGGTTGCTTTTGGGGAGTCCTTTTTAGCAAAAAGACTGGTGGTTACTTTTTCTTCAAACTTATGTAAAGTGGAACAGCTCAGCTGCCATTATTATTGTTTTCAAAGTTTATGGGGACAGCTGGCGTACTAGTATCACAAGAATAACAGAGAAATTGTTGGGAAGTTGAGAGTATGAGTTGTGTGGCGATGAAGCGGGTTCTTAAGTCGTGTATGACTCAATGACTCGCTGTGGTGAGTGTGTTGTGGCTGTCTGTTCCATGACTCAAAGATTTGGACAAATCTGTTCACATGTCTACTTGAAATCCATTCAGTCACTTTTGTTCATACTCTTGTTCATTTGCAATTATCTGTAACATGAGAAAATCACATATCTGTCGTTGGGCGTTATTTAGTGGTAATTAGTTTGAGAAGAAACTATCCGTGCTTCACAGGTAAATTTTTCTTAAAGGGACTAAAATGATCAACAAATTTTACATTTTTTAGATGTCAAGAAAAAGAGATGCCTGCTTTAGAATTTTTTTTTTTTTTTTTTGGTTGGGTTTTTTGGGTATGGAGTATATAAGTTGGTTTATATCTTATGCTTGTGTGTCTTTCATTTAAAAAGAATGTTGTTGTTTTATTGGTGTAACTGACGGCGGTGTTTCCGTGTTTGAAAGTAAAGTAACACATATTTCCTCCAAGATCATTAATCTAATAATAATAATAATAATAATAATAATAATGACGGTATATGACAAGTGTACATTGATATATATACTAATTTTGTCACCACTGACTTCATTAACATTTGTAAGGTTTCATTTTCCGTTTCCATTTCCCAATCATGTTTGTAATGACTCAGTTTACTATTGTTTTAATTGTACACAGCCTCTGCACCTGAAAGCCCACATTCCTATGCTATGTGCTTGTGATTGCATTATGCTATGTGTATGTCAGCCAGTGTTGTGAATCAGATAAATGCAAAAAGTGGATGAAAGCTGCAGAGAAGCTAAAAAATACAAAGTAGCAAATTGAACTAAATGAAACTATCCCCCAAAAATACACAGAGACAAATCAACGCTCGACATTACTGTCTTCATGGGTTGAAACAAAACTGAAGCCCAAGCCATACCAAAGCAGTAGAATCTGGGAGTACAAAATAGAGGACTTATCTCTCATTGACTGGCAGGTAAGGGAAGGAGAGTCGAAGAAATAAGTCTTCTGTTTTTGACTCTGAGATTCTGTTGTGATGCGGCTTTGGCTTCAGTTTTGTTTCAACCTATGAGGACAGTAATGTCGAGCGCTGGTTTGTCTCTGTGCATTTTTCGGGATAGCGTCATTTAGTTGTGTTTGATACTTTGTGAATCAGATGCTGCACTGAACCAAATCAATGGATGCCTCTGTCAGGATAGTATAAGAAAGTGAAGAGACTCAGGTTTCTTTGCTGAAATTTGACCAGTCTGAATTTGTTAATACAAATAAAAGAAGCTATCCCAAAGAATACAAAAACAAACCGACGCTCCACATTTCTGTCCTCTTCAAGTTTGTATTAACCATTTTGCATTTTTCAGCTTCCCTGCAGCTTTTGTCCTCTTTATAATAGTGCAGTTTATTCTAAATACATGTACTATCATACATTATTTCAGAAAAAACGCTTTCTTCTATTAAAAAAAAAAAAAGGAAATGGTCAGGATTGCAATCCTTGGATGAGCATTGATCCTCAAGCAATTCCGTTACATCCCAATCAATATCTAGTTCTATCCAACGTGTCTATCCATCCCACGAAGAGTGCCATAGCACTAGGGGCCCCAGTCGCTGTCAACCAACCACAATAAATTGTTACAAGCAGTCTCAACTTTAGTCCTCAGCATTGTTTTGTGTTTTGAGCATGTAAAATCTGTCTTTGTTCTGGCAATGCTGGAATCAGGGTTGTGTTCTTTTGTGTGGAAGACAGTGCCAGAATTCCCCTGATCATGAATAGTTTCCATGCTCTCATTGCCATTGCACCAAAATCACTAAAATGCAGTTTCATTGTTAAGTTTTTCTGTAATACTTCCCGACTAGACATCAAATCTTTTTTTTGCTTTCCTTAACCCTTTCATGGCCAGCTATCCGTCAATGAATCCGAGTAAAGCAAATGTTTTTAATAAAATAGTGAGAAGAATTTGATTTTTTTTAAACTCAGAGTTCTTTTTGTTCATTTTAGTGAAGACAAGATGTGGGTGTTATGTTATTTGATATTAAAGACCAAAATTAGGATCCAGCGAAGGAACACCATTAATGTTGGCAATTAGCAAATATTGTTTTCGTCAATCAGTAAATTTGGCAGTGGAAGTGTTAAACGACTTAGTGAATAGTCAAGATGAGTCCAAATGTAAGCGTACTATGTATTAACATGTTTGAGATTTGTATGAACTACTATTTAGTCTGTTCAATGTGAGAAAATTAGACAGTAGATGATGGCTTTGGAACGTTTGGCTGCATGAAAATACTTAAACAGCCTATGCAAGCATTTTCAGATCACAGGGATATACTTGGTCTCATTCATTTCAAGAATTATGAACTCATTGTCTTTTTCATTTTAACTCTTTAAACTCTGGCCCCTTGAGCCTTACTTTTACCTGCACCTGAGCTTCTGAGCTAAATTTGCCAAAGTGGACCCCACCTGTTTGGTCCTGCAACCTACACAGTGCGTTCGTTATATAGGAATGAAGGTGCTTGTGACATGTAGGTTGCGCTCGGGCTGGTTTTGGTAGCATGAAGTGGAACAAATATTTTTTTATAACATCATCTCCGAGACAGGACGCTACTCTGTACTAACACAATTGAGCTATGTTTGTATTATTTGTTACATTTAAGTCATTAGTAGTAGTTGTAGGAGGGGTGAGAATGGACAGTGGTTGTGATTTTTCTTTTTTTTTTTTTTTTTTTCTTCTTGAATTCGCTTCCTCGTGTCATTTAGAGGAGCAAAAGTGATTTGGCTCTCTGTTCATATCTCACTTGAAATCATGCTGTGTAAATCCATTATGTGCAATAACATTAGTGTTGCTGCGGCCAAGCAGAGGCAGTGTTCTGGTAAGAATAAAGAGAGCAAATGAAGTAATGTTTTTACGTTTCCGCCTCCGGAGTGTCTCGACTATTTCTGCCGTTGTGTGCTTGCTGAATTGCTCTTTGTGATTAATTTGAAGAACATGAAGGGACAACCTGCATGCTTGTTTGTTCAGTTTGTCATAATAAAAATAAAAGTGCTATTCACATCTTACTCTAGGCTCCTTCTAGTTGGCAATGTTAAGTTTGCTCTCTACACTGATCGTTTATTTTATCAAAGACTGACAATGCTGCTTATAATTATATTAGATCCTTTATTCCACTACTAAAGATGTGTTCTTAATTTCTGGGTGGGGCGAGATATTTTTATTTTTCTAAGTTAAAATTTTTGACGTAAAATCAACTTGTTTATGTAAGCCTTTTAGTTTTGCCTTTCTCTTTGTTGGTTTTTTAATGACGAAGAAATAGGATTTATTTTCCTCTTGTAGTTAGAAGAGACAAGCACGCAGATTATGTCCACATGTGAATGAGTGATTGATATATATATTATTAATATTTTATAACCATTCCTGGACTCAATAAACATACATCTTGTCATTTCTGTTTTTATTTTGTTTTGTATTTTTGTTCTTGTTTTACTCATGACTTCTAGATCACAGGAAATAGTGACTACGTGAAACACTTGTATAGTGGTTGACAGACAGTGAAAGTGAAAGAAAATGTGGCTCAGTGATAGAATGCTTGATACTGACCATACAGGTCATAGGTTTCAATCTTACTGAAATCCATAATTTCCGTGCCGAAAAGAATTTTCTTTCTGACCAGGGACCAAGCCTGCCTTTTTTTGTAATAACTTTATCAAATGGACTCCAAACTGTGGTGGAAGAACAACGCCTTTGCACTTTCAGACATGCCAACTTTACGGGTTCATCGTAAGAAATTACGGGGAGCCATCAGAAATTACAGTTATGGCCAAATTACAGCAAGGACATATGCTTTTAAATCTCATTGCTGTTGTGTTCTTTGTTGTCTTGCAAGAGATAAAATTATTCTTTAGGGTCCTCATTTTACTGCGAGTTCAGCTCGTGATTACTCCAAGCCTCAAATGGGGTTGGCATGTCTGCGCTTAGGCCTATGATTGCAGAAGTGGTCACAAACATACACAACATTCATTCTTTATTTTTATTGATTTTTTTTTTTAATTGCTACATGTATGTACATGTATTATGATTAAAGTTAAAGACAGTGGGGCGGTGTGTTTCCAAAAGGAAAATGCACTTCAGATACTTAAATTATACATGAATTGTTACTTGTGGTAATTTGCTAGTGTTGACTGCATGCAGCTTCAGTTTTATTACTGTGCTAAATAAAGATATTATTAAGTTCACGTTTATTGTCATTTATTTTTACAGCAGTCAATATTTTGGCGTGAGCATGTGGGGTTTTAATCATTTATTGCAATAACAAGTTTTTTCAATTTTATTTTTGGAAAAGTTATAAAGCTGTGAATCAGATGATCATGCCCTCAACTCAAATATTTGCAATTTCTCATAAAATGGGTTGCTGTACAAAAGTACAGAAGACTGTGGCGGTGAAGAATTTGATGATATGAATAGCTCAGACATGCCAACTTTACGAGTTCGCCGTAAGAAATAACAGGGAGCCATCAGAAATTAGTTTACGGGTAATCACTGCCAAATTACGTCGAGGATGCATGATATATGCTTTTCTCACTGCCATTGCATTCTTCATTTTCTTGCGGTATCCTTGTACGCGGTAAAATTAGTCTTTTGGATCCTCATTTTACTGTGAGTTCAGCTCGTGATTACCCCCAAGCCTCAAATGGAGTTGGCATGTCTGTGATATGAATAGCTCTTAGTCTTATACCAATTGTCATTCATTGATGAGCAAAGAACTACATGTAGAAGATAATGGTGTTCTGATGGGAATCTTACAACATAATAAACTGCTTACAAAGTTCTCAGCTAGATCGTCGCCTTGTAGAGTATCTTACACAGTAGACAGCAACACCGTTCTCACCACAGACTAATGAAAGAATCTATTTTGTTATCTGTGGTTCTCACCAAACTTTCCACATTTTGTGAAACTGTCCCAGAAAAATGTAATCAAGATGGATAAATGTCTGTCATCCAATATTGAACTTCACTTTCCATTTTTTATGCATTCCCTTCATTTTGTATGACTTGTACGTTGTGTGTACTTGTACTCTATTTTTATTTTGTTCTAGAAGATACTGGTTTTTTTCCACTCCCAACCATTTTACTTGACTACTCCATGATTGTGCTATAGCAGTCCTAGTCGTGATTTCCCTTATTTTGTCGAGGTGATTTGACGAAGCCAAAAGCTTCTGTATTTGAAAAGAAATGAATTCACACACTACATGCATGTACCCATACTCATCCATGAATCAGGTGTACAGCGTAGGCTACAAGTATACAATTAATTCAGTGTTGCTTCAGGGTCTGAAGTCCAAGGGTGCCAAAAACGAGGAGAAAAGATTGTATGTTCTCAGGCTAAGTCTCAGAATGAACAATGTTTAATTGTTTGTCAGCAGGTAGATCTAGAGCTTTTTCTGACTTCAGTGGAGCTTTTTACCATTGGAAAGTACATGTATTATAATATCTGTAAAAAAGTGGAAAAGTTTTATTTTGAGAAATAGTCGAAAGGCAGTTTTTTTTTCTTTGTTGACTCGGAATGGGTGGGTGAAGTCTGGAAAGTAACACTATTGACGAAGCTTCGATTTGATTTCACCTTGTGAACTTCTGTCATTATTGGTATTTTCCAAAGGTGAAGAAGAAGACTTTTTTCACTCCTGTGTCATAAAGTATGAAGCTCTACATATTTGGTAAGCTTCCACGTATTTCATTTGCCACTTTTGGATTTTTTTTCTGTGTTCAGGAGAAGCTGACTGTACTGACTTCTCTTTTCTGTGAAAGGATTTTGTAAAGATTTGTGAGCCGAAATGCTGAATTGTTCTTTACAGATTATAGGAATCGAAAAATGTACATGAACTCTGATATGAACAAAACATATGGTGCGAGAATGCAGGTTTGACATATTAGGCTATATCTGCTTTATATTAGTTGTGTTTGGTATCCTCATGCTTGAAGTAACACTGTGTGTTTGTGCGATGAGAATATTGGCCGACATGAGAAACTTGTGAATTTTTGTAACAATGTGTATTTCCATTATCAAGTCATCTGATCTGCTGTCCTTAGAAGAAAGGACTAAAAAGTAGAAGCAAAAATCTCAAAGCTTTTCGTGACATAAATCGAAACATTTTGTGTCGAAAGATTTTTTAAAGAATTATCAGGCTTTTTTTTTTTTTTTTTGTTTCTCGGCAGACCCCATTTCACAAATCTTTTTTTTTTTTATGGCTGTAGAATTGCAGCCTGGTTTCTGCCAATAGTTCCAGTCTTTGCTTCGTTGGACAGCAGGCAGGCTGTAGGCTGTGTGTGCCAGTGCCAGGATTTGATGTACTTTTAATTACTTGAAACGTTGATCATAATAAATGTGCTGAATTAAAAAAAAAAATTGAAACATTTGAAGTGTGCGGTATCTTTTCCTTTGTATGGACAGTAAAACATTACTTTATTAGGATTATCTTTTTTAACACCGGTACACATAATTTCTTCAAAAAAAAAAAAGAAATTTACGGGTTCATCCGTTCTGGGTAATATTTTTTTTGTATCTTTTAAGGTAAAGACATGGTGTTGTGGCTAAATCAGAAGGTCCTGGGTTCAAATCCTGACAGCAACTTTGATGTTTCCTTGGGAAAGACATTTTATACCATTCAGATGCAAATTGGGTATGGACATATTCTACTATACTGGAAAAGTAAACATAGTATCCTGTCTAGCAGATGACTTGAAAATCATCTCTTCCACTTCGTGCTACTAAAACCAGGATTAGCTCCAGCTCTATGAATCTTAAGGCAGCTTTTTTCAGAATTGAATTGTTCTTTAATTAGGCAGAGGTGGCATGTTGGCTAAATGGTTAGAGCTTTGGACTCCTAATCCAAGGCTTGAGGGTTGGAATCTGGGAGGTGACCGTGTTGTGTCCTTGGGAAAGACACTTTACACCATATTTCCTCTCCCCACCCAGGTGTGAATTGGGTCCCGGCATATTGTCCGCCTACGACAGACTAGCGTCCTGTCTAGGAGGAGATGAAGTAAAAATCATCTGTTCCGCTTCACACTACTGAAGCTGGGATAAGCTCTGGCTCTACGGGCCTCAAGGCCTTGAAGGAACTTTACTTCACAAGGTAGACTTGGTTTGGGTTTTGCACTGTCTTGTCTCAATGATGAAAGGCTTAGTCTCAGTCATCGATGGAGATGGGAAGGATCCATTTAGGCATACGAAATGTTTCCACTTGGGAACCCAAGAGCTCTTGGATCAGAGACGAGCACACTATACTATGTCTGAACCACCTCACATAAAAGAAACAAAAAGAGCTGAACACAACAATGTAGGAAATTATTGTAAATAATTGAAAAAAACAACAACTTTCATGTAGGCCTATTTCTTTCATTTGGCTTTATTTACAATGAAGAAGGGCAATAAATATTATTGATACACAAAAAAAGTGTAGAAATAACGTTAATTGTATACAGAAATTTAAGTTCTACGAAAAAATATGCGTAGAGAAAACGAATCAAAGTTGTTGGGCTTGACTTGACTTGAGTTGTTTCTTTAACTTTCATGTCAATTTTCCAGTCCTGTTGATGTCAGGTCTGATATACCCAACGGACAAGTTCCCGCGAAGCACATAATATAACTTTTTAAATATTTAAATATTAATTGACATTCTACTGCCCGTGTGCATAAAAATTGAAAATAAAGCAGATAAAAATTTGTTTTCTAATAAATTAACCAAACCAGATTTTACCCAACAGCCGTACGTGGTAAACAGCTTATCAATTTTGCATGGTAATGGGATTTTGATATCGTTTGGGTAGTACCAGTAGTTGTCTGTTCTTTCAAACCTTGAAGACAGAAATGACGAGCGTTGGTTCATTTTTGTATTCTTTGGGATAGCTCCTTTGATTTGTATTTACCACTTTGTAGTCTTCAGTAATGAGCCGAAGTTCTAAATTTTTCTTGAAAATTGATTGAAAGAATGTTCACTCGAGGAATATTCTACATCTACATGTATTAATTTTCTCTCAAAAAGTTAAAATGTTTTCATAATTCTCTAGCATTAAATTTCTTCTCTACAAATAGAATTGGTTTTACAAGACGCTGCCATCAAACGTCAGAATAAAGCACGAAAATGAAGTGCAAGGTGCAGCCAAGAATTAGCTTTTCCAAATTTTTTAAGTTCCTCCACGACACATTAACAAAAGTATTGAACACGTAAAATCCTTAATCCTTTTTAAATTAGAAAGGAGGAATGAATTTTTGTTACCAAGGACGATTCAAATAGAAGAGCAAAGCTGAACACTTCTTTGTTAATCAGGTCTAACGAGATGAAAGAGGTCTTTTAGGACAAAACATGCAGGAACAGTAAAATTTTGCAACTAATGGTACTTAAAAATGAAAAGTTGAAACGAAGTCAAACAGTGAAAATTGTGGAAAACTATTTGCGGTAGATATCAGTCTCACGAAAATGCAAATCTGCATCAGACTAGCAGAAAACAAACTTAAATGGAACTAGAACAGGGGTTGTAGCACTATGGGCCAACAAATATCTAGGAGATTCTAGGAGGTTTTCAAAAAAAAAAAGAACATTTGTAAAAATAATTTGATACTTCGATTGATTACTCGTCCGACTGCCCAGCGATTATCCATGTCCAGTTTCGCAATTTTGACTGAAAATTAGTATATTATATATGTAGTAGGCAAGTCTACCAAATATTTAGGAGATTTTAGGAGATTCTAGGAGGATTTTTTCTTGTAGGAGATTCTAGAGTACTACGACCCCTCAACTAGAATACAGAACTAGACAAGTGAGCTTTAGTATAAAATGGATTTTTTTGGGCTTAAATTGTGTTCTTCAAAAGCAGTTTAAAATTTGTTCGTCCCATCAACGATCCTACTGGTTTTTTCACGCCAAGATCTTTCCAGGGAAACAAGAAGATCAAAAAAAAAAAATTCTTACGAACATAAATCTCCGCCCTCTCTTATTCCCAATGTAACGAGACTTCATAAACTGTCTCCTACTCCTCCCTGCATACAACGTATCCAGTTTTAACAACCAGTAGAAGAACTGCCAGCCATTATTTCTTCCTCTTCTTCCTTCTTCTCATCCTTGGCAGCGACGCCCACTGCGCTGGACTCCTGTCCAAGAATGCTCTCTCCTGTTGTGGCAGCATCTTCTTCCATCTTCGTTACTTCTTCCTCTGTACCTTTCTGCTTCTTCTTCCAGACTAAACACTTCTTGAGCTCCAATCCAATGGCCCTCCCCATAGGTGGCGGCACTGCATTGCCGATCTGTGATGGAGGGAAGTCGAAATAAAATGAATTAATACGAGGGAACAATTCACAGGACACAGGCATTTTATAATACGTAAGTAGTAAAGTTTCTTCAAGGCCAATGAGGCCCACAGAGCCGGAGCTTATCCCGATTTCGGTAGCGTGAAGCTGAACAGATGATTTTTACTTCATCTCCTAGACAGGACACTAGTCTGTTGTAGGTTTAATTCCCCAGCAGCAGAATATGCCGGTACCCAATTTGCACCTGGGTGGGGAGAGGAAAAATGGTGTAAATCCTCAGTGCAGTAGAATATTTTTTTAAACATCATTTTTTCACGGTTTGGTCTGGTCGACTGAACAACAAATAGAGGGAGAGAAAGATGCACAAAATCAGACTGACCTGTCTGTGCTTGTCCAGAATGGTCCCGAAGAACCTGTAAGTATCAGGGAAACCCTGGGAGCGAGCGCACTCTCTAACGCTGACCACGCGGTGCTGCTCTGGGTGCAGAACTCGGCCCTGTGAATATAGAAGTACAAAAGTAAGTAAATTTCCCAAAGTGAAGTAAAATTTACACCCCTGAGCCATTTTCCCAAAGAATTAGGAAGGTCGGAATGGAAGTTAAAAAAAAAAAAGGAAAGTTCCTTTAAGGCCATGACGCCCATAGAGCCGGAGCTTATCCCGGTTTCAGTAGCGTGAAGCATAACGGATGATTTTTACATCATCTCCTAGACAGGACGCTAGTCTGTCGTAGGTTTGCTTCCCCAACAGAATATGCCGGTAGCCAATTCGCACCTGGGTGGGGAGAGGAAAAATGGTGTAAAGTGTCTTTCCCAAGGATACAACACGGTCACCTTCCGGATTCGAGCCATGGACCCATGTTTCGTTTGGGAAACACTGGTCTAGAGGTCAGAAACTGTGTGTCTATGGCCTACACCCTGCCAAGGCTGAAAACAAACATGCCAACCCCATTGGAGGCTTGGAGTAATCATGAGCTGAACTCGCAGTAAAATGAGGACCCAAAAGAGTAATATTACCCCATACAAGGATAACGCCAGAGAAACGAAGAATACAAACGGCAATGAGATTTAAAAGCATATATCCTCGCCATAATTTGGTTGTAATTGCCCGTAAACCGTAATTTCTGACAGCGAACTGTAAAGTTGGCATGAATGTGAAAAGCTTTGTCGAAACTACTCACCTGTTTTCCCATGGGTTCAGGGTTGGTGATGGTAGTGCTGAAAAACCCATCCCACTCTAGGCGGCCATACAGCCCCGCCCAGTGGTTGTGTCGGTTTCCGGTGTGCGGCAGGCACCAGGGAATGAGTGTGTTGAACTGTCTATCTAGAGGGTCACACGCCCGTCCAGTGGCACACGTGCACACACCGCGACGCTGACCATTGGCGCCTTTGCCATTGCGCTTGTCTGGGTGTGTGTAGAGTCTGAAGGAAGGAAAAACACAGAGGTTCTTAAGTGCCAGTATTCCCCTGTCAAGGAGTCGGTAAAGTAAAGTTCCCTTAAGACCTATGAGGCCCATAGAGCCAGAGCTTATCCCGGGCTGTTCCTTCAAGACCTGTGAGGCCCACAGAACCAGAGCTTATCCCGGGCTGTTCCTTCAAGACCTATGAGGCCCATAGAGCCAGAGCTTATCCCGGGCTGTACCTTCAAGACCTATGAGGCTCACAGAGCTGGAGCTTATTCTAGTTTCAGTAGTGTGAAGCGAAACAGATGATTTTTACATCATCTCCTTGACAGAACGCTAGTCTGTCGTAGACTTACTTCCCAAGCAGAACATGCACCTGGGTGGGGAGAGGAAAATGGTGTAAAGTGTCTTTCCCAAGGACACTTCCCGGATTCAAACCTTGGACCCTTGGATTGGAGTCCAACGTTCTGAACATTTGGCCACCGCACCACCTTTTAAGGAGTCAGTACTTGATTTCAATGATGGAGGAGGTAAAAGGAGTTGAAAAATAATGCACAAGAGTGTTCTTAAAATAAATGAACTTACAGTTTTTTGGCCTAAAATATTTTTTCCCTTATTTTCTTTTTCTAAAATCTAAAATTCAACATCAAGTGGACATACAGTTTGTTGGCCTAAAATATTTTTTCCTTTTTTTTTTTTTTTGAAGTCTAAACTCATCAACTGGACAGTTTTTTGGCCTAAAATATTTTTTCCTCTGTTATTTTCTTTTTCTAAAATTCAACATCAACCGGACATAGTTTGTTGGCCTAAAGTATCTTTTCCCTTATTTTTTTTTATTATAAAACGTAAAATTCAACATCAACTGGACGTACAGCTTCTTGGCCTTGCTGCCGTCGGACAACCGGACCTCCAGGTTCGGCAAGTCTCGCCAGTCTGAGCCAGGGGCTAGAGGAATGTGGGTCATGCGCATGGCGACAAGAGGGTTCATCTCCTTACACACATGGTCCCTCAGGATGGGCTGATGCTGCTGGCCACGGATCAGGCGCTGGAAGTGAGTCTGAGCATCACCTGCAGGGGTAGAAAGAGAGATTTAGGGAGGGGAGGGAGGGAGGGAGGGAGGGAGGGAGGGAGGGAGGGAGGGAGGGAGAGAGAGAGAGAGAGAGAGAGAGAGAGAG
>JBDFRD010125816.1:0-12892 GCA_039654405.1 Bullina lineata
AGAGAGAGAGGGAGGGAGAGAGAGAGAGAGAGAGAGAGAGAGAGAGAGAGAGAGAGAGAGAGAGAGAGAGAGGGGTTGTGTGTGTGTGCGATTCGATTATCGTGAGTTGGAGCTTGTAAAATATGTGCGTGTGTGTAGGCTAAATCCCCTATACTACTGCTTGTGCTTGTGTGTGTGTGCATGTATGCAAGCTGAAAGCAACTGCAGCTGCGTCCTAATACATTTAGTCCAAAAATATTTTTTCTTGACTTTCCGCATACGTTACAACTTTAGTTGAATTTTTAGGCCGTTTTTATTTTTTTTTTTTTTTTGACGCGTAAAATGTTTTTGATAATGTGAAAAAAGTAAACATGTTTCAAATGTTCATTGTAATCTTGCCTTGATCATCTTGAAAAAGTTGCTTTTGTCGCAATGTAGCGTAGTGAAAAAATGTTTTTAAGTCCAAAAATAACAACAAAAATTCATGTCTTTTTGATTTATTGGACCATTTTGATGATTTAAAGGCTGGAATGCTTGTTTTTGCATGTTCTGTCTGAATGTTTGCTTTAAAACATGACTAAATTTATGAAAAATCACTTTCCCCCCGGGCAGCGCTGTCGTGGATTTCTCATCGTTACGCTACCTGGCTTCGCTGGCCAGCAGGACACAGGCTTATTTACACGAAGGGATGGCCGATCTGTTCTGTCCCTGGGAGGCTCCCTACATCTCAGGGAACTTTTTGTTGATTCCAAATTTGTGATAATTCAGTTGTACAAGTTAAGCTTATACGTGACAAGTGAGAAACAAAACCACGTTTGGATAGAAAACTCTAGTTTTGAACCAAAGCGTGATTCATGTTGTTATGAGTTCGTCAGCCACGAGGAGGCAGAATATGTTGCAGTGTCTACAGTCAACCCCTGTCTGCGTTTGTCTCATTTAAAATATTTCTGTGAACGAAATAAAGAGCGTTGTGTTAGAGATTCTGTAATCCCAAATAAAATATGAGGTTTCTGATGATACATTAAAGTACTGATCAGTAATCTCTTGACAAGACATGAAACACAGTTGTCAGTATTCACTTCAACTTGCAAACTACAAATTTGTTTTGCAGAGCCCTACATTACCAGTTAGAAATTATTAAAAATGTCTGGATCTATATATATATATTTTTATGCATAGATTGTTAATTACAACATTAAAACCACACACAAATCATTTTAGATTATATCATCATGTTCCAGTGTCTGGAAAAATACTTTGTCGTTAGTTTTTCATAACAGTACACAGAAAACACAATGTCTGATAAGGTAGGTGTTATTATTACATGTATTATTATTATTCACACAAGAAAACCTTTACCATAGATTGAATGAAAGGCATACAAAGATCTTAAAGTAAATCAAATTTTGATTTTATTTTTCTGCTGCATAGACAATTAAAAGTATTATAGAATACATCAGATACACGTTAAGTAGGGAATAATGCTTTAAAGTACTAGTATGGAGAGAGATAAATAGTCAAACCTGTACAGGATAATGTTACAGTATCTTTATGTCTAATACTAATTATACCAAATACTTTGCAAGGACTGGATTACCACAAAGTTTATAGCCTTGGTTTGAAGGAAAGGATTTCTTTATACAATCTGTGCCAGATACTTGGATTTTAACTCTTAACAATATCAAGGAAATTAGTTTACTTTTAAGAGTAGCTCTTCAGTTTTCACATTTATCTGATTTCAAGAGATCTAAAAAAAGATCTTTAAAAAGATGCACTGATAGATAAATTAATAAACTGTTATACAAAATTCACATTAGCATTGTAAGTCCATAATACCTTAATACTGTGCACAGCGGCTATATATTACAAATCTACATGGCGTGCAAACAAACATAAAGTGATGCACGAGATGGAAATTCTGGAATGACAATAGCAAAACCCAAATATTCATTTTCTTATACTAACCTCAATGAAATGGGGACCTGAGAGGGCAGACAATACTTTAAAAAATATATAATATATATATAAAAGTTGTAAATGATGTCTTTTCTTGAGGGAAAATTTTTTTTGTATGATCTCATTTTGTAAAATTGATTCATCCTATTCATACTTCCTAGCATACACAATTCCTGTTGTTTTCGTATAACAATAAAACCAGACATCATTGTTCTAATGAAGTGATAGCCAAAGTTATGAAAAAATTGAAGTTGCAAATTTTCCAATTTTTTTTGTTTGCAGTCACTCTTTATAAAGGGCAGAGCTGTTATACATATCTGGTTATATTGTAATGGACATTTTTTATGGTCTGAAGACAATTTACTTTCCATACTGATTCTGAAATAAAAACTTTTGGATTTGAAGAAAATACTGTTACAAAATATATATATTCTTAAGGATGGAAAAGGTCTTAAGTTACCGGAGGGTACATCATAACATAACTTCACTGCAAAAACCGTGGCGTGTTCCAAATCAGGGTACATGACGAATTTTGGATGATAAAAGATTGCTCAACTTCTCACAAAAACCAACTCCCTGGGTAACTCATCGATTCAGTATGTTAGTTTAAACAAGAAATTATAAAAATGTACTTTTGGCAAAACAACGGCAATATGAGATATCCAAGTACATCATTATAGCAAAAATGCTTGTAGTCCCTAAGTTGATTTAAAAATGAAATAATGCATTTGATAATGATAAGAAACTGCATGATAACAGAAAGTGAAAATATTTTTGTATACTTCTTAATTGTGCAAGCTAGGAAAATCACCAGTTGCATTTTATTCAGATATCTTAGTTTCAATGCAGAAGATATGTTCTCTAATGTAAAGCTTAAATCTTTGCATATTGGTTGATAATTTTATACATGATTTATAGCATCATTTTGCTATTTTGTCAAAATTAAAGTTCAAAAAATTGTTTACACTTTAGGACTTAACAAAACAGTTAAAATGCTTTTCGTTGACTTGATATATGAGCATCTGAGTATGAGTTTCTGCATACAAAATGATAATGACAAAGAGGCACGTATAGAGAAATGCATTATAACAATCTTCAAATAAATTAGTATCTACATATTATTATTAAGCAATATTCTGAAATTCAGTCTATGATTAAAAAATATTCCTGAAGGAAAAAAGAATTAAAAAAAAAACAACCAAGGCCTATACGAAAAGGTGCAAAGTCCTCCAAAGCACTTATCCCAGTTACATGAGTGCGAAGCTAAACCAACGAACCAGTTCCCCTCCTGAACATGACACTGTTCTGTAATAGGTTTACTTCTATTACTTCCATGATAGGACATGCTGGGACCCAATTAGAACATGGGAAACGAGAAGTTAAAGTGTTTTTATCTTAAATATCTGACACCTAGATCTAATCTTATGTTTGTAAGTCCAGCAGCCTAAACACTTATCTACTGACACACCGGAATCATGAAAGAGTTAAAATAATTTGAAAGACGAACTTTTCCAAAATGTTAATTTTGTCAAATTCCTGAAAAGTTACAAAGTAGCATAAAACATTTTGCAGTTTAAAGCAAAGCAAACTTCCCAAATAAAGTTTGACATTTTTGCACAAGTCAGATCAAAATTACAATAGTCAATAGACCTCTCTCTATTCAACAAAGTGATCAGTTAGATAAAATTAGTACACACAAATCAGATCAAATAATTTCATTGGTTATTACACACTGCTGATGAGCATATATTCAGCAGAAACAGAAATGTAAAAGAAGAAAAAAAGATGCAATACAGAAAATACATCAGATCAAGGGAATATCTAGACTAGTTTCACAGACCACAGACCAAACTATTATACAAACTGAATCACATAGCAAGATTTCATTCTGCATTACTGTACAAAATGAATCATAAGCATTATTGCAAGCTGATAAAGAATAGGGAGCCAACAAGAAACCACAGAATTGATTATGGCAAGTGACTTTAACAACAACACTGAGTAATGGTTAGTGCTAATCCCAACAGTCTAAACTACAGCAGTGCAAACTTTGCAACGGCCCACACATCAGAGAAGCATGCATAATGTATTTTTAAAATGTAATTCAAGCCAATAAATACTTAAAAAAAAAAAAAAAGGAATATTCAAACCTTTCAACAAAACCTACAAATCCTCATAAGGCATTTCTCGGATTTACAGTTTATCAATCTTTTCTAAGATTTGTCTTACGTGAATCACAAGTATGCCAGTGGTTCACAAAGCATTATGTTCTGCATCTGTAAGGATTCAATGCCTCAAATTGTGATGAAATGTAGATTGAAATGAGTGAGATGCAACGTCACTGCTGCTTTTACCCAATATAAAATAAAAGGATTGGTTGAGGTGGCATGGAATTGTGTGCAGATTTATACACTGAAAAAATAGTCATTGTCCTTAATTTAAATGAAAACAGAATAAAACTTATAGCTTAAGTAAAACTGAGAATATTATGAGCCATGAATAAGTACCTCACAAAAAAACCCAATAATAAGCATGTCATTAGTATAATCCTTGTACAATTAAACGGAAGAAATAGTCTGAAAGAAAATTTGGTCTTGATCACATACTTTGGAGCAAATTTAGAAACAGACAATGCACAGAACTCATTTTGGCACCCCAATCAATCTTGATACATCAGCATTCACCAAAATGCCAAGCAAGATAAACCAAAGACTTTTTTTTTGTTAATATGAAGCATGTATAACTACTTGAAAAGTTAAATCATTATATATTATATATAAATTATCTGTGTTAGATGTTAAATCAGTCTGCTATACTATAGGATGATCCTCTCAAAGTCTTTTAAAAAAAAAAATTTAAAGTAAATTCACAATTTGTTTAAGACCGTAAACACTGGTTATTTTTTTAAATATGAAAATGTTTAACTTACAAAAATATTACATTATGTGTTCTTTTTATTTTATATAAATAGACTGGGTGTCTATTGTCTGATTGACAGTTAAGTATGAATGTACAAATATGACTTCTCTCTACTATACATTTTCAGGACATCATTAATTAAATAGCACCATGTCGTTTTTCAAATAAATTGTTAGTGTTTTCTAAATGAAATGAAATCATATTATCTGAAGGAGCTTGTAGCAGTATTTGAAAACAAAAAGTAAATGTCAACAACAATTAAAAAAAACAATATGCAATCTGTTTTACCTAAGCCAATAAATGCCTCGGCTTTTACTGATTACTTCAATGTTTCCACAAAAATACTTGAGACAACACATTCAGTAAAGAATGTTATGGAAATAAAAAGTATTTTAAATACAATACTTCATAACAGCATGGCAGTTATGCAAATAGTCGATAAATGCCATGCTAAAGGCACCTGAATTATTATTATTATTAATGAATTATTCCTCTTATTTTACAAGCTTCACGCACTTGCCACTTTCAAACTGTATCATTGTGAGATTGAAGTAAAATTACTTTGATGTCAAAATGATTCATAACCTCAGGATACCAGGTTTCTTCCTGATACATGCATGTCACTAAATTGGCTGAAACATTCTAAACCTGTGCAGCTACATTTTCTTACTTGAGCTTCATCCTAATTTTCTGTGCCATAAAAAGTGTATACAGCAGACATTTATTTCAGTTCAGTTTTAATAAGTAAAAAAAAAGAATGATATGGGTACCCCGTAATGTGATTACACATATTGATACTTCATTTTCTTCCCCAAATTCTAAGTTCCCATCTAAAAATGACTCAGGCATGCACTAGATATAAAACAACAGAATAATAAATATATAAACCACAAGGACGAAACAAGATATTTTTTCCTCATTTCGCACATGTTTATATTTAATGTTCAATGGCCCTAAAAATTACTCTTCAAGTGCTACGAATATTAACTAAGGAATGATGAAAGTTGAAATATTTCTAAGACTAAATTATGCATAAATCTTTAATATCAAGTGAAGTTCAAATCTATACATTATGGAAGTCAATGTTACTTCAACTGCTTTCATAAAATAAGAGGATGGAAAAAACCCACACATCTCTATAACTTGGACCACAAAAAAGAGATACCAGACAATAGACAGAAAGTATTGTGAAAGTAAATAAAAATTTAAAAAATTAACATAAATTCTAATCAAAACACGACTTTACCTTAGTAACACCTTCAGAAAGTATTAACCCTAAATATTTCTTTAAAAAAAAAATATATAAATATATTACATATATATAAAGGGTGCATCAAAATGATCTGACACATTTGTAGGTTTTATAAAATGAAAATAGAAAGAGAACGAAAAATATGTTTTTATTTTCAAAATGTACACACCATGCCATTTGGTTTCATGTCTACCAAATTTGAAGTTCACACAGAATTCCCTTTATGTTGCAGTTACCAATTCGTTGTTCTTGGTAAACATTTGCACAATGAAAGCATGATGTTCACTCATCCAATTCATGTCGGAAATAAAACAAAATAGCAAGTGAAAACGAATTGAAACGAAAATGGCAACCAAAAATGAAATGAAACCAAATGGCATTACATGTACATTTTGAAAATAAAAACATATTTTTCGTTCTTTACTCTAGTTTGCACTACAAATGTGTCAGATCATTTTGACGCACACTGTATACTATATATAAAGAGAGAGTAATACTTAAGTAAAAAAAAATCCTGCAAAATTAAATTAACAGAATCATAATTTGAAAAGAAAACATAGAAATGCAGCGCTCCATATAAATAGCACTCAGAATGCATGTTGTCAAATAGATTCTTTAAATAATCTCAATGAGAATAACATGTAATATTCTTGATTTTTAGTTGAAATAATTTATATCAATATTACTACAAAGAAAAAAATAAGATAAAGAACTTTTTTGGGGGAAAGAGCACCATTCAACATCACAGCCAGATAAATCAAAACAGGACACTGAAAGGATGAAAAGGACAAATTTACGTTTTCAAAAGGAACATCAAAGTGATCTAGACAGATAAATAATGACCCAAAAAAAATTTTTCAAAGCAAGCATTTCATTAAGGCATTTGTTTTAATGCAGTACATACTTTGGTATAAAAGTTCGTATAACTGAGAACATCCCAAATATTTTACAGATGTATAACAGTCAACTGAGCAGGCGCATATAATCATAAAGGAAAAGCTATACAGTTTGTCAAGAAGAGATCAATACATGGAAGCAATGGATCTGTAGCATATTACAAGAATATCTATTTTAAGAAACTCTTACAAATTTCATCTTTTTAGGTTCTTAATATTCGTGTCATTTCCTAGTGTGTATTTCCTAAATCTAGCCCACTTACTTTATGTTGAAGTACATGTTGAAGTAGCCAAACAGATATACAGTCTCTGTTATGCATGCACCACCTCACCCTATTCATATAGTCTTCACTTTACCCCCAGCATTTCAGCTTTGGTCATACATCATTAGTTTGCATTGAACATATTTGCCTTTTCCTTGAAGGCCTTTTTCCTCTCCTTTGCTTCTTCTGCTTGCTTCTTCTTTTCCTCTTGTTCATCCCGAATCTCTTGTTCGAATTTGCAGCTTATAGTTTGTTGCTCTATCTGCAACAGGGAGATTCAGAAAGAAAGTGGACATGTAATTAAATCCAATAAATTAAAACGAAAAAAAATTAACCTTATATAATTCAAACTACTTGTTTCTAGTTAAATTTTACTGAAAAGTTGAACAAAATTTAACGAGTTTCCTGTATAATGAAGAAATATTTTGTTTCAGTATTTGAAAACAAGCAAAATGGTTTGCCATAATGAAAAAATTGAGACGTAAAACACAGTTTTGGAGTTAATGTGAATGCTTTTCTTTTCTTTTCTTTTTTTTTAAGGTTTAAGATTAGAGGAGTATTTTGTAAAGTTAAAGTCTTGCAGTACAAACAATCTGTTGCTATGGAACACTTGCAACAGTGCTTATGAACTCCACACTTGTACAACAAACTCATCTTCTCAAAAAGGGTGAAACTAGTGAACCCTTAATTTGTCTTTCTACTTTATTTTTTTGACTTGTTCATTAATAATAACTGATTTTAAACTATTCTTCATCATCAACTTAATTATACAAACTTTTGCTTGGAAGAAATTCTTGGCACCCTTCACTCCCTCTGCATCTACATCTATCTCATCCATGTTCTTGTACAGGTCATACAGGCCACTCGACTCGTCAAGTTCACCCGCTGCTGCTTTTCGGAAAATAAGCAAGAACTGTAGAGGAAATTAATATTAAAAGTATGAATTAATCAGTCAGAAACCATTGATCTATTCAAGCTTAAGGTAAGAAATAAATATTTAACTCAAACATCCACAGCAGGTCATTTTTTTTTTTTGGACAATGCTTCACTTCTATCATACCAATAGTGACCAGGAAAACAGTACAAATATGGCCTTGGAGGCAACTCTACACTGGAGTCTTTGACATTATAAACAATTCATTTTGAAATAATGAAGAAAAAGAAAATTGCATTCGTAAGTAAATTTAAATGAAATTTTCAAAACAATTAAGTTTTAAAACAAATTACGAAAACAAAGAAGTGGAGATTTAAAGAGCACAATTCAGTTTTCTAATTCATTTTGTTCAAGCTTGAAAGGAAACTCACTTCTCTAAAGCTTATCTTGTCATCATGATCCTCATCCACTTCCTTGATCATGTTCTTCAAGGACACATGAGTTTGTGGAACTCCTAATTTTTCCATCATCAACTTCAGCTCCATCAGGTCAATAAATTTGTCTTTGCCCACATCGTACCTGAAAAATCAAGTAAACTATGTCAGCATGTGCACAGAATATTTTTTGCAAAAACAGCCTAATGGAAAAATCCAAAACAAAATCAATACCTGCAACTAGAACCACATCATAAACAAAAAAATGTGTATCCAGAGAAAAAAAATTGTTTGTATAGAGTGCTCTCTTGAAGACTGCAAAAAAATAATAATAATAATAATAATAATGGCAAATTTCAAAACTTAAAAAGATTGATTTAAAACGGAAAAAAGGGTCCACAAAGCTGTTGCTTTTCAATGTGAGTTAAAAAATATTAAATTTGTTTGATGTTTTCTACTAGAAAAAAAATTGACATAACCTGGAAAGCAAGATGATGTGTACTCAAACCACTATATAAATAATATAAAACATTTAAATTTTGTCTTTTCCTTCTCAATCCTTCTTTTCAGCTACAATATTTGTTATCATCAAACAAAGACAAACTGAAGGTGCACCCACTTTGCACAAAATATTTCTATTGTAAAACTTATACTCTGCTTATACTCTATTGATTCATGTTTTTGTTTCTTCATGGTTCTATTAAATAATTTATCTTCAATATTTGAGAAATTATATTTCAACCATTATTCTATTAGATTACATCAATCTAAATCATGTGTCATACTTTTAATAACAATAATGATAATGCATCTTGCAATTTGTTCGCAAAGAATTCAACAAGTACACTGTACATATAACTATTGCAAACTTTTCCACAGAGGTACCACCATTTCTAAGCACACAAGGATGTTCTCATTGTATTACCCAAATTCATCCTATTATTATTCTGAAGGGTTTGTACTTTGGCCTTCCATTCAATCTCAGGAAGCATTGAAACATTTCCTATATGAGGTTGTTGTTTTTTTAACTGACCTTGATATTACACATGAAATTCTAGGAATCTATTTTACCAACACAATGCTTGTGACAACATTTTCTTTGAAGGTGCTGCAAAGATTTGGCTTGTGGAAATTGTGTTTATAAATACGAAAACAACAGATGTGTGCACATGTGCATAAGAAGTGAAACGATCATTTTTGAATGAAAATACTCCTTTAAAAAAACTTTCAAAAATAAAAACACACCTCTCAAACCTGCCACTCTGACAGTTGTACCACTAAAACGGACTTTCTTTGTTCAATGTCATTAATGCATGAAGCAGGCACAAAACACCTTGAAGGAAATTTCATTCAGGAGGAATGGACACAAACTTTGTACAGGTGTTCTAGGAACTGTTCAGTGACTTTTTCTTACTCCTGCCTTTTTTCTTAATAATTTGGAAGGATTTTTCACAATTTTAACTTTTCCAAATGTAACCTGCAAATAACTTCTTTAAGTATTGATATTAAATTTACACTACTTTTATTGCAAACCCAAACTCTTTTACTTATTATGAAATGTTCAATTCTTTAAATGTGATATGACACAAAGTGACACAAAAATTATCTTTTTGAAAAGTTGGAATCTAGAAACAGTGACATATAAAAATATGACACTTTCATATGTTTGAGTTGCATCAGTTGTTTTAAAATCAAGATAGAGTCTAGTCCATAATTATAACGGCCTTGGTTATAAGAGGAACTTGGATATAACGGTGATAAATTAAATCCCCGTTTTTTTTCCTCTATAAGCGTCAGTAAAAGGAACCTGGGCTATAACAGTGTTCAGTTTGCTCTGACTCGGATATAACAGGGATCCCGCTGCCTGTGAAGTAGCACTCGATCCGTGAAATTTGTCTCAACCAAGACATTTCGCCTGCCTGTACAGTCGCTTGCCTAAACACAAACTTTCAAACACACACGCAATGCACCACACATCCCATTCACTTAGCGGATGCCTCTCTCATGGCGTTACATTGCCGTCTCTGGTTACACAGTGACACCGAGAGGTGCAATAATAGTGGTAGCTTCCCTTGATAATGGATATAACAGGAATCGCTTATAAAAGGGAAAAACTACCGGTCCCATCAGTCCTGTTATATCCAAGTTTGACTGTACATTATAAAAGCAACATCCAAAATTTAAAACACACTGAAGGCTGTGTCTTACCAATTTCAACCTCAAGTCCACAGAATCAAGAAATAGGCCTACGAAGAACAGAATAATTACCAATTTATTTGAGCAGTGTCATTTCTAGTTCAATTCTTAAAAATGTAAAAACTAACTCAACAGACATGTGTCTTCCGTTAAAGCATCTTCATAAGTAATTCCAGCAATTCACATCCTGAAGTGGTACTCAGACTTTAAGATGAAAGTAGTCCTTTTCCTCTTACATCAAGCCGTAACACTGAAAGCACATTCAACATTCATTCTGTTATAGATCTGCTCTCAAAGAAATTTGCTATTAACCTATTAAAAGAAATCTATGCAAAGAACAATAACTAGGAAGATTAATAATATTGTCTGAATCACCAATGACATCAGCATGAAAAAGGCAGAGAAAAGAGATGCTACAAAGCATAGAAAGAGTTTTGAAGAACAGTAAAGGGCTTCATCTGCAAACTCCAAGTAACGTGGTGGCGGACTCGAATGTTCAAGTTACAACCTGTCTTACCAATTCTCCTCAAATGGTAGGTTCAGACAGCTGCAATTATAATTATAATTGTATAATAGAAGTTGATTGTGGGTCAAAAAAGTCAGTGTGACACTATATAATGTCACCAAATGATAAGTTTTACAATTACATGTCAAACTGACAACTGTTTTTTATATATTGCACAGCCATCAACATTATTCTGTTCCATTTGTCATCAGATCTCTTCTATAACAAGATTGAAAAACCATTGCAAAATAAACTTAAGCAACTTTGTTGTTAGTCAAATCAATCACCAGACTTAATTTTCACGCTCTCTGGAAAATAAAAGTCCTACCTTTTTTATAACACCTAGCATAATAATTATAATATTTGCAGGGTACGTGGTTTAAAAAAAAAGAATGTACTAAGAAATTGAGATATAATAACAAATATAAAGAAAAGGGGCAAGAAAGAGCTTTTCTGCAACTTGACGAGAGAAGAAAAAAAGATTTATCAACCATATACGTAGAATATCATCCCTGCCAACTTTTTAAATTCAAAAACAGGGATAATAGAGGACCACTGAATTTACCGGGGATTAAAGTAATAATGTAAAAGTCATTAAGAAACTTATTGCTGTCGACCTCATGTCGCCAGGCACTGCTTCAAATACAAGCTGTTAAAAAAAAAAATTAATAACAAGGAATATAAACATAAATTGTTAGCAGCAGTAAGTAATATTGCAACAAATGACATTATATTCTTGGAGAATGGAACGTAAACTCCAGCACTCATTCAGATGTCTGGAATGTTAAAGGAATAGAGGCATTGTTGTTTTTTTTCATGAAATGTAGTGACCATATCTTGATAAAAAAAATTGCCCTTTTTTGCAAGGATTGTATAATATAAATGCTGCATGGTGTACTTAGTGACGCTTTTTACTTTTTCATAAAAACTAATAATTTGTCTCTAGCCTTGAGATTAGTAGATTCAGTCTTGATGTGAAGTTGATATAAAATTTAAGTTCTCACAATGAGACGAAGAAACAGCTTACAGTGCCAGTTATGAAACCTTTGGCTTTACAACATACTTTTCAGTGTTCTGTGGAAGGATTTCCGAACACGGTCTCATACCCCAAGTAACTAAAGAGGGCTTTCTTCGGTGGGGTAGGATAAAAAAGAGGGGCCTTACCCCTAACCTAACCCTATCACTAACCCTAACCCTTGAATTCTTAATTATACTTCAGGGTATAGCATGCCAATAATTTTACAAATAATGGTCTTAGAAGGATTTCCGAACGCGGTCTCATACCCCAAGTAACTAAAGAGGGCTTTCTTTTGTGTACCACCCGCACAACCTGCCTGTGCGCAAAATGATCATGCAGAATTTGTCTATTCTTCTAGCCGATCAGTCCACCAGTGAGGTCTTCTGTGACCCACCTCTTGTTGTCTTCCGCAGGGACAAAAACTTAAAGGACATGCTAGTGCACAGCAGGTTACGATCAGCGACACAGATGGGCACGAAACCCTGTAGTCGAGCCAGATGCAAGACCTGCTCGCACATTTCTCAGCAGAGCCACATAGAGTTCCCCGACTCATCTTATGAGATCTCGGAGGGTTTCACTTGTACGACCAGAAACCTACTC
>JBDFRD010125927.1:0-12889 GCA_039654405.1 Bullina lineata
AGAGAGAGAGAGAGAGAGAGAGAGAGAGAGAGAGAGAGAGAGAGAGAGAGAGAGAGAGAGAGAGAAAGAAAGAAAGAAAGAAAGAAAGAAAGAAAGGGAAAAAGAGAGACAGAGAGAGAGTGAGAATGATGAAGAGAAAGAGAGAGGTAGAAGAGAGAGAAAGAAAGAGAAAGAGAGAGAGAGAAAGACAAAGAGAAAGAGAGGGAAAGAGAGAAAGAAAGGGAGGGAAACATTACATATATGCAGGCAGACAAGCAAGCTAAAGGATGGTAGGATGGTAAGAACTTCAAACCATTTTTCTTTCATTGAAATCGCCACAACATATGATTTATGAGCACCAACTCCATAAAAGTCCTGTCGGTTGCACGCTAACATATGAATATTATGTAACACTATGACATGATGCATTACAAGATGATGCAAACATTTCAAGCTCTTGCACTAAATATATGACAGTTTCTTGGGGTTTTTTTACTTGTTCTGCATGAATTTTTTTCTTCATTGTAACAAGAATGAGCTGAGGAGAAGATCAACTTTCAAAAGAAATTTTAATCAATTTAGGACAAAAGAATTGCCTCAAGTTGCTATTACGGACTCTTCACTATATCAAAAACTTTGTTCTCAAACCTCAGAGATTAATCTATATCTTATCCATATAAACAAATAAATTTTATTCAAGCTTTAAGGCACCCTGGTGTGAATAGAGTACATTATATTCTGCTGGGAAAGTTAATGTATGGCAGAGTAGAGTCCTATCCCAAGAGGTGATCTCCCTGCTGTTATCACGTAGTAACAATAAATCGGAAAAATTTAGCAAATTTTCTAAAATAATTACATGTATTTCGTGTCTTCGTGTTAATGGTATTGATATACATAATCTGTTAAAAGGGTTTTCAAATATTTGCAATACAAAAATGAGAAAGATTGCGTTTATAGTGGCGAAGTTAAAACCGTTGAAAAAAAAACACCCAACCTTTAAGTAGCTCTGATTCAAAAGTAGGATTTCAGTGAGCCAGGCAGATTCGTCATTATGTGATAACAGCAGAGATCTAGTCTCATCTCTTTTGTTTCCCAATACTGAAATCAGGACAACCTACAGTTCTTTGGGCTTTAAAAGAATTTTCCTTACCTCACTTTCCTCATACAGACTGAAGAGGAAGTGCACTAAAAGCAACCACACCCAACATTCAACGTTGTGCTACTTTTATATTTTTCTATGTATCTGCTATCTCATGCACTGAACGACTAAATGTTTGCATCTAGCACCCACGCATGCATCTACGTCTAACAGTATTACACTAATTACAGCAGGAGGAAGGAGAAGCTGACAGTGAGAAAGGGATGTGATGGTGGTTGTGGTGGTCAGGTTAATTTCTTTTTTTTTGAGGGGCGGAAAAGGGGGGGGCGGGCAAAGGCGATGGAGATATAGAGATGATGGGAATTGCGGGAAATTTAATAAAACAGCATCCATAAAAGTCATCAAGATACCCAAGTTTATATCACCATAGTGGGGGAATGTGTGAGTGAGTGTGTGTCTGTGCTGTGTGTGCGTATGCATGTGCAAGAGAATATGTGTATATTCTGCCTGCCTGCGTGCGTGCCTGTGTGTGTGTGCCCACCTGTCTGTGTAGGTGTGTGTGTCTTTGTGAGTGTGCCCACCTGTCTGTTAAGGTGTGTGTGCCTGTCTGTGTAAGTATGCATGATGTATATGCGTGTAAGTGCATGTGCACGTGAATATGTGTGTGAGTACATACATACAACATGTAGAAGATACTGTAGTCAAGGCATGCACTATGAGTAGGGCAAGGTACATGAAAAGGAGGCCAGGATAAAGGGGAAAAACAGAAGCGGCAGCGACAAAAAATAAAACAAAGAAACAAAGGAGAGGGCAGATGCAAAAATATTGAAACACCTACTATCATTCTATGCAGGAAACGCTACGTAGCTGGATGGAAAGAAACAATGATGAACAATGATGGTAGGTGATTACATAGAAGGTGCAGATCTTCAGAAGAATAAGAAAATGCATTTTAAACAATAAAAACACAAATGAAACATCCATTAAAAAAAATAACAGTACAAATGATACAATAGAAATGATAAAACAGCGAAAACCAAAAAAAAAAAAAAAAAATACATCCCTTACACGAAAATAGAAATGGAGTAAAAAAAATGTATTACAGCAAGAGAAATTGAAAAACTGTGGCAATGTTTAGCTTGACATTTCTTGTGCATATTACGAGGAAAATCTTGCATTTAACATTTTAGGTCTGACGGCTCTTTTTCTTTAATCTCTTGCAAACAGAGATGACAGGGGGCAAAGGGGTGGGGGTGGGGGTGGGGGTGGAATCCCCCTTTTTCTAAACTGTTATGTTAGAAAAGAAGCTGTGACTTGTTTGTTTATTTATAAGAGTAAAGACAAATTTTAAATAGGGCATGCACTTATGCTCGTTGCATTGATGTTCATGTCTCCCTCTAGGCAGCTCCAGTATTGAAGGGTTAATGCTGCCTAGAGGATGCTCCAGGGGCTAGTGGGTTAACGGACATTCTCACATATTTAGTCGACTCCACATAAGCTGACATCGCCTAAGTTGATTTTCTGCACAAGTCGATCTTTTTTTTCCGAGAATCTTGAGTTGCCTCCCATTATATAGGCCTAATTGGACATGGTTAGCTTATTGATGGATGAGTTGATCTTATGGATAAGTCGATGTTTTTCTGACTCACCCACAGACATCTACTTATCAGTAGTCGACTGTATATAGATTCATATGATAATGTTGTGAGGCTTCAGAAGTTACTGTTTTAATTGGTGAGAATACAGAAGTGCGTAGCCTTTACGATTTGCTTTCATGCTCCTTTTGTTTTTTCTCTTTTATTATGGACTACGCCCTTCCTTTGGAATAAACTAAAATGGCTGAGAGAGGAACAACACCTCTGGGCAAACCGTTGTTTTTAAGAGTAAGCCCCAGGCAAAGTAGCTCTATAGAAGAAATATGCTCTCACATTTGGCGAATAAGCCATGAGAGAAGCTGTCAGTCAACAGCAACAAGGAACTGCTTTGACGGCCTGTAAAGACTGAAAGAGTCACGTACAATTCTGGTTTTTTTTTTTGCATTTCTTATCCGTCAAGCTGCTCCACAACTTTTTAAAGAGCTGCACTTGGTTTTGTCATCATTTACACTGCCTTCTCATTGACAAGTGTAACAATTTTTTTCTTCTCGAAGCCCTGCAAGTTTCAAGTCTTTTTCAACATCATTGAAACTGAAGAAAGGGATAAATTCCACCGGATTAATGATAAGACAAAATGAAAGGGATAATTCTTGCATGGCAGATCTGGCTGATGTCACTTCTAAAAAGTGCCAGCTGTTTTCCAACACTGAATGAGTTAAAAAGAAAAAGAAAGACACGACTATGCTCCAAGTACAAAGTTACAAAAGTTATTCCTTCGTAAAGTTTCAGTATGTTATGTTAAAAGTTATGAATAGAGCACTGTAATATCATTTAGGTAATAGTACGATTTTATTTTTAAAAAACCACTTATTACTAGTGTATCGACTGACAGAAGCAACAATTTAAAGTCTACCCTTCCGTTAAAATTAGTCAGTCCTTCCTAAAACAAAAAGTCAAGAACAAAAAACTGTTGTCAGAAAAGGAAATGGACTATTCAAATGCTACTTTCATTAATTTAAAAAGAAAAGGAACAATCTTTTTTTCCTTGTAAATTTTCATCACATTATTCAAATTTTGATCAGATAACGACACATCTCCTCTCACAAGTGCACAGTTTCGATCAAATACTGACACATTCTTTTAAATCCTACTTGACAAAACAGTGTGATGATAACATCTGTTCAGAGCACAAAAAGATAAGAAAACCAAAACTACACAGCATACGTGGATATCGAGGGTGTTCACACATTACTTGATGAAAACGAAAATAAAATTAAAATATTATCTGAGGCGGAAACAGCTGTGTAGATAGTAGATATTATTGGTGGTACAGGAAAATCAGATGGAACAGCATTAACTTGATGTTTGACATTAAATGCTTTTGAAGCTATTTTAACTTTTAAAAATTTGCGCTTTCTTTCCATAATTTGCTTTCTCAGACATGCCAACCCCATTTGAGGCTTGGAGTAATGACGAGCTGAACTCGCAGTAAAATGAGGAAGCCCAAAAGAGTAATTTTACCGAGTAGGCCTACAAGGATAATGCCAGAGAACGATGAACGCAAAGGCAATGAGATTTAAATCATATATTACGCCCTCACCGTAATTTGATCATAATTGCCAGTAAACCGTAATTTCTGACGGCTCCATAATTTCTTATGGCAAACCCATAAAGTTGGCATGTCTGCTATTTGTGGCTAAAAAAAGAAAATATGAATATGGGACCTTATTGTCTTGGCTCCCTGTAGAGCATAAGGCTGCTAAAAATTTCAACCAATGACATATTTATGAAATTGGAAGCAAACTTAACATTAAGATATTCTGAAGAGGAGTTTTTTCCTATACCACCAAGAGGTATGAAAAAAAGTAAAAGAAGAGAAATATCCAAATTTCTATTCCTACATATTTTTGTTGTTACCATTCTCATCTCAATCTTCTCACTGCGATCCAGGTTTTTTCTGTGGCGTCGATCCTGAAATAGGTTCAAAAAACAAAAATAATTTAAAGCATTGATCATAAGGAATAATCTCAAAACTCTCTCTTTCTTTCTCTCTCTCTGTCTCTGTCTGTCTGTCTGTCTCTCTCTGTCTGTTTCTCTCTCACTCTGTCTCCCACGGTCTGTCTGTCTCTGTTTCTCTTTGTCTCTCTCTTTCTCTCTCTTTTCTTCACTTTTGAAAGTCAAACTTTTTCTTTGCAGTCAATGTTTAAAAGTAGCAAGAAACTGTGGCTTCAATAGAAAAAGATGGAGGAAGAGAAGGACCCAAAAGAGAAGAAGAAAAAGGAGGAGGAGCAGCAGAGGAAGAGTGAAGGAGGAAAAGGAGAGGATGAAGAGTGAAAGAGGACAGCAAGAAGGAGGACATAAAAAAAAGGAGAAGGACGAGGAGCAGCAGCAAAGAAAGAAGAGTGAAGGAGGAAAAGGAGAAGAGAATGAAGAGTGAAAGAAAAGAGTGAGGAGGAGGACACAAAAAAAGGAGGAGGAGGAGAAGCAGCACAGGAGGAGGAGAAAAAGAAAAAAAGAAACAAAGACTACGACGACCCATACACCGAAAGGTAGGGTTGGGGACAGATAAAGTAAGTAAGACTACGACTAAAATAAGGAAAAGCCCCCACTGCCCGGTACTCACCACACAAGAAATGATAATGCTGGCCGGAATCCAGATGAGAAGAGTGAACACCATAATGCATCCCACTAGGTTGTCTCGGAAAAATTGGACTGAGGACAAAAAGACGAGGACACTGCATACTAAATGCAAAGGTAAAAAAAAAGTTAAGTCATTTCAAGGCCTTCAAGAAGCTTATTCTTTAAATGACACCAGAGCTGAAAAAATGATACTACAGTCAACTCCACATAAGTCGAAGTCACCTAAGTTGATTTTCTGGATGAGTGGATCTTTTTTCAGAGAACCTCGAGTTGCCTCGCATTATTTAGACCTAATTGGATATGGTTATCTTATTGATGGATGAGTTGATCTTATGGATAGGTCGATATTTCCTGACTCCCCCAAAGACATCTACTTATCAGTAGTCGAGTGTATAATGTCACGTCCTAGACAGGACACTTGCCTAGTCTGATGTGGGTTTACTTCGCCAGCTGAAAAATACGCTGTGACCCACTATGCCCTGCGATGGTGTGAAAAAAAAATGGAAAAAAAAATGTCTCCCCTAAAAATTCCTTACCAGGGCTAGAATTCATGGGATTTGAACCCATGACAATATGGTAGAAGGTTTTGCAGGTGGACCATCTATTATTGATTCCAGGATAAGGATGCAAAACTCACACTGACCAAACTCAAACCCAATGATAAATGATGAAATTACAGATACTGATTGCACAACAAAGAACAAGATTATGCCTGTGATAAAGCAGTAATGATGACTTCTTACATTAATCAGAAATGTCACACAGCTTTAGTTAAGGCTTCAGTTGAGTTTCACTGATTAAAAAAAAATAAAAAAAATTAAGCTGCAATAAGGCTATAAAGCACATAGAGCCAGAGCTTATCCCAGTTTTGGTAGCATGAAGTGGACCAGGTGATTTTTACATCATCCCCTAGAGAGGACACAGGGTATACGAGTACCCAATTTGCACAAGGATGGGGAGAGGAAAAAAATGATGTGAAATGTCTGTACCAAAGACACAACACAGTTTTATGGAATTGAACCC
The DNA here is from genome assembly GCA_039654405.1 of Bullina lineata. Taxonomy (NCBI): domain Eukaryota; kingdom Metazoa; phylum Mollusca; class Gastropoda; family Bullinidae; genus Bullina; species Bullina lineata. Next base: position 6,337 of record JBDFRD010125927.1, read on the forward strand.
AGGACATTTGGATTGGGAGTACAATGCTCTAACAATTTGGCCACCACATTATCTTACTGATATCAAGATGTTAATGATTATAATGACATAACATGTCGTTAAAATGGATATATATAGAAAGGAAGAATGCCAGTGTGATTACTGTATTTTCAACAATTTGTTTTAAGAAACCAATGCATACATATAGACACATCCTGCATCAATACAAACTCATTCTCTCTGTGATCTGCGTGATTTTTTTTTTTTCAGTGAAACTGAAATTTATATTTAATTTTAAAGATTGTACTTTCAGAAATGAATCAGACTTATCTCCCTTTGCCAGGGATTTTACCCATGTGGATTTGTACAGCCCTCGGGATTTATTTGGTAAATAATATTCTATAATATTACTCAAGAGTTTAACAGCTCTATAGAGATGTGCAAAAGTCATACTCACCAACACTATCCACATCAAGGTTCTCCAGGATGCTAAACAGACGCTGAATTGTCGACCTTGACACAGATTTGCATTGAGCCTGTTGAGGGAAAGAAAGCGCCAAGGTCATTAGGTGATGTAGCATTTTGATTCCATTTATACAAGGGTCAAACTCAGGCGACGCTGAAAAATTAACTCATTTACATCAGCGAGAACAATGTCTTTCACAGTCTCCATCTTTAACCAGCAGCCTCTTGCGATTTAAGTTTGTGTTATCTGAGTCCATGCTTCAGTTATATCAGGCCTTTATATCATGTTCAGGGTCCTTTTGATTTACACTGCCATGTACATCAGGGTTCAAGATCTAGGTGTACACTACAAAGTAAATCTTCCCAATTACCATCAGGGACAAGATCAACATGCAATTCCATCTCACAGAACAGTCTTGATGCAATACGAATTCAAAAGAAATAACATATATATATCCTATAATATCGTTCATGGGGAAGAAGATTTTTCAATATTTTTCTTTGTATGCCTTCAATCAGGAAGTCCTGATTGCAGGTATTTTTCCACTCACAATACCTGTCTGACCATATCGTATGAGGTCATTTGTTCCATTTTCATGGCGTCCCCTAACTATCAGTATCATGTAGCTACATTCTGTTTTCATAGGTAAAATAAAGTTCCTGTAAGGCCAATGAGGCCCATAGAGCCGGAGCTTATCCCGGTTTTGGTAACGTGAAGCGGAACAGATGATTTTTTACTTTATCTCCCATACAGGACGCTAGCCTGTCGTAGGTTTACTTCCCCAGCAGAATAAGCCGGTACTCAATTCGCACCTGGGTGGGGAAAGGAAAATCGTGAAAACTGTCTTTCCCAAGAACACAACACGGTCACCTCCCGGATTCTTTGGACCCCTGAATTATGAGTCCAATGCTCTAACCATCTGGACACCACACCACACTAATACTAATGTACTAATAATTATACTAAAATGATAATCTCAATTCTCCATGAAGCAATGACTTACATTCTCACAGATGCCCCCAACACAGCTTCGACCATCTGGGAGTGGGTGGTTGTTGTCGTATGGAATGCAGTCAGTTCCCTCAGCACTGCGACAACAACGCTGGCAAGACGAAGCCACTTAAGGAAGAGGGAAGAAAGAAAAAGAAAAAAAATCAAGGTCCTTCCAGGATAATGAGCCCTAATGAGACAAGACTTATTCTGGTTCCAATAACATGAAGGGGAACAGATACACTAGACCATCTCTTGACAGGCAAAAGGATGTTAATTTGTCATAGGTTTGCATACCAGTAGAATATGGTAGTATGTAAAGTTCCTTCGAGGCCTATGAGGCCCATAGAGCCGGAGCTTATCCCCGTTTTAGCAGCGTGAAGTGGAACAGATGATATTTAGATCATCTCCTAGACAGGACGCTAGTCTGTCGTAGGTTTACTTCCCCAGCAGAATAAGCCAGTACCCATTTCGCACCTGGGTGGGGAGAGATAAAGGGGTGTAAAGTGTCTTTCTAAAAGGCACAACATGGTTGCCGCTGGACTCGAACCCAGGACCCATGGATGAGGAGTCCTACGTTTTAACCATTCAACCACCGTGCCACCATACCAGCAGAATATACCGGTTAACATTGCACTTGGGCGGGGAGAGGAAAAATGTATGATAAATATCTTTCCTCAGGAGAGAAGACACTTTTCCATCAGGGTTTGAACCCATGATCCTCACACTGGTAATACAACATTCTAACAATTAAGGCATCATGGCATAGGTTGAGGGTGCTTGTTCTTCACACCTGATGAGTACTCAGGTGATTTTAAACATGAAGGAGACTCTTTATGTACACATTATTTTTTACAGATATCAAGTCTAAAATAAAACATACACAGCTGCTTGGGTATGTGTTGACAAATAGTATCAAAAAGACTTTGTCCATGGATAAGCACTAATACTGTAAAGAAAAGTCTTTTACATTTCGGTAAATAAAAAAAAAAATGAAGTTATCCCGAGAAACACAAAGAGAATACAATGCTCGGCATTACTGTCTTCGAGGGCGAAACAACAGACAAATGCTACCCAAGCGCATCAAAATCATATTACCATTTACAGTTTGGTAGATTTCATTCTCAAACAATTCATGCACTCAAGATACATTGACAGAAAAGAAGAGGAGGAAGAGCTGGAGAAGGAGGAAGAGGAGAATGAAGAGCAGAATAATAAGAAGGAAGAGGTGGAAAAGGAGAAGGAGGAAGAGAAGAAAGAGAAAGAGGAAAGTTAGGAAGATGATAATATTTATTTCACACAAAAAAATTAGGACACTTGATAACCTCTTCACTACGCTACAGGGAATAAAATTACAACACAAGATTAGACTAATTATAAAATGTGGGCTGCCCAGAAGCAAACAAAGCAAGTAAAAAAAAGTAACAGTGAGATGGAAAGCTTCTAATAGTAAGAACATCACAAAACAAAACAAAATCGAGACATATGGAAAATTACTGTCTTGAAAGTGAAACAAAAACAACAAGAATTATGGGTCTTCTCTTCATGTAATTGTTGCTGTTTTTGTTTCACTCTGCTGAAGACAGTAATTGTCGATACATTTTGATTTTGTTTTGTGACGTTCTCACCATTAGAAGCATTCCACCACAAGATTAGACTAAAGGCTTCGAGTAAAACAGCTGACACAAGGGTGTACTCACAGTCTGAGCAGGCGCATGAGATGAGGCCTTTATACTGACAGAACGACTCACACACACCATCACGACAGCTTCCCCTAGAACAAAGAAAAAGGACATAAGAAAAGTTCCCACAAGGCCATGAAGGCCATGGAGCAGGAGCTTATTCCTGTTTCAGCAACGTGAAGTGGAACAGATGATTTTTACTTCATCTCTTAGCTAGTCTGTCGTAGGTTTACTTCCCCAGCAGAATATGCCGGTACCCAATTCGTACCTGGGTGGGGAGAGGAAAAAGGACACAACACGGTCATCTCCCGGATTTGAACCCTGGACCCTTGGATTAGGAGTCCAGCGCTCTAACCGTTCTGGGGGGAAAAGATAATTAATAGCTGATCTAAAACCTAGACTCGTGTAAAACCATTACCCCTTCCACACCCCAACAACCATCACCTCAATTAATCCACAGGGTGTCCACAAAGTCTGGGTACATGGTTAAAAAACAGATACTGTTTAAAACAAAACAATTTTATTCAATTATAATGCAATTCGCCCATCCTTTTCGTCCACTTAAGAGCACCAACTCGTTTCTTTTACTTAAGACAGAGCCATCATTCAATCTGGAAAGGAAAAATAACCTAAATAAATAAAATAGTGACATCTGTGTACCCAGACTTTGTGGACACCTGTATGTATGATATGAAGAAGAACAAAGATGCATACCATAATAAAGAAACGGCAAATTTGAGTATCCATGCTATGTGTGAAACAATTTCTCTACGAACTTTGCAGATCAGTGACAAGCAGCTGGAAGAGGCGCCACAGAAGTATCCCTACCTGACTCCACTGACTCACGAGGCCTACTACTACCGCCAGATCTTCGAGAAATATTTCCCCAACAAGGCCAGGTGGACCCCGTACATGTGGATGCCGCGCTGGTCAGAGTCTGACGATCCTTCTGCCAGGACGTTGAAGCATTACAAGCAATAGTGTGCAATACTCAGAGCCTGGAGACTTTCCTGACGTGGCGTAATCTATTATAAAAAAAAATTGGCTTATTTTCTGTTGCAGTTACAGACTTTATTACTGAACCGATTTTGATCGTTGATAACTCAAAAAATTCATCTCGATCTTAAATACATTCCAGGATAGTATAATAATTACAATAATGAAATGCCTGTGTGTAATAAGGCACGCCATTTTCGATTTTTTTCCATGTAAACCATGCTTGACTTGAATTATTTTTTTTATTTTACAAGTAGATCTTTACTTCCGTTACAAAGGGCTCCGTAGCGATGCACCAACTCAGGGGTGCGCACCTCTCAATCCATCAATGTACGCATCCGTTCCGTTCGTAGAACGGGGAATTATGCTTGTTTGTGTGAAAATAATAAGGTCGTGTCATGCTGTCCAACGCCTATTTATTATTCTTTTCCAATTAACTTAGATAAAATTCTGGGGAATACGTACTGATCTTCGTGTAAAATGTAGGGTAGTCAAAGTGGGTATTTATCTTCATACAAAATGTAGGGTAGTCAAAGTAAGTAGTAATCTTCGTGTAAAATGTAGAGTACTCCAAGTAAGAAGTAATTTTCATGTAAAATGTGCGGTAGCCCAAGTGAGTAGTAATTTCATGTTAAGTTATGGAGGAAAGTCCAAGATTTAATGTTAAAGAAAATGTTGGTGTATTGTCACCATGTGATTTGCAAGTTGCAAGGCTTTTTAAATTTCTCGTTTCCTCCCGCTCCACAATTCCAACTCATAGTTTTAAAAAAGCAGGTCCTTATTTTCATACGGCATGTTTTTCTAAACCTAATTCCACGGTCTGTTCAAACGACATCATTCGTTCTCCGGCGACGTTATAGAAAATGTGATGCAACAGGAGCATTGGAAGTAAGGGTATGAACTCAGCTTGGGCTCAGTAAGACGCAGCTTTCCACCGCAGGCGTCGCTTTATGGCACCTTCTTGAAAATAGGGCGATAGTCTTCACTTCACTTGTCCCTTGACATTCGTAGATGTCGTTAGGGCACCCGTGAAGACGTTTCCATCACTTTCCTCCATCTGTCTCTGTCTTCCACCACCCTCTGGGATTCCGCTAGGCTCAGTCCTGTTCATTCCTTGATGTTGACCGGTGAAGTTACAAGAAGATAAACAGGAAGTCAAGTTTTGACCACGTGTCCCGTGGTTGAACAACTGTAGATCTGATTTTTAAAACGCCGTAACAAAGAAAGTCTAAAATCTCACCCCGGCGTCAAGAATTTGTCCACGTGGGCCTTCGCGCCTTCTAACACACGTGCAGTTCTTTACTCTCGGTCACTGCAAATCTCTGGTCCGGCAGGAGGAGTGAGGCAGGCGAGTGGTCACTCTATTCACCAGCAGGGCTAATCGATACGGCACTAGTGGACAGCTTAACGCCTTTCCCGGCCTCCGCAGGAAGTGGCCGAGACGCCGGCTCAAAGAGGATGATGTTTGATAGGGCCTAAAGCTGCTGGCTGACGCTTCACGTTTCAATAATGTCCGCGTTATGACCGGCTAGCTCTACCGGTACGGCGCTTGTCAAAGCAATTATGGAAGCGGATTTGTTAAGAAATTCTCCTAATGGCAACTTTCGCCGTGTTCATAGCGCGGTATGTAGGGGGTTGCTTCAGATATTACCTCTTTAATATTACGTCATCTGGAACCGCACTTTATCATGCGGCCATCTACGAGTATAACCATACTTTATCATTGGGCCATTTATAACCACACTTTATCATTGGGCCATCTACGAGTATAACCACACTTTATCATGGGGTCGTCAGAGTCTGTAACCACGCTTTCTTCACACTTTATCTTGGCGTGATCTATCTCCGGTGAGTGCCAAATCACACAGCGAGGGAATGGCTGACTAAATCCAACACTGACCACCACCAACAAACTCGTCAACAACAACAACAACAACAACAACAACAACAACAACAACAACAACAACAACATTAATAATCCCCATCCTGAAGGCGTTATTGACAGATGACTAACGAAGAGAATGAAGAAGTAACAATGTTACATTATACAGTTCAGTGTATTGTTTTGTAAGGTTTTAATGTTGTAGACCTCTCATTATATTTTCACGATTACTTTGCTGTGAAGAAACAATTATAGTTTTTTTACTTCGTTTATCCCACAACCCCAGGGTCGTAGGGGCACTGCATCGTTGAACGCTGCACCGGCTGTTTCTACCTGTGACGGTCATCGGCGATAGATTTTTCCTCATGATGAACCTGTTTGTCCCATGGCCTTCATTTCACCTTCCACTGTCCTTCTCCACGTTGTTCTTGGCCTTCCTCTTGCTCTTTTGACATCTGGAGTCCAGTGGAGTGCTGCTCAGGAAATGGATTCTGGCTCCCTTCGCAACACATGTCCAATCCATCTCCATCTTCTCCTTGTGACAATGGTTGCCATGTC
>JBDFRD010126149.1:0-12887 GCA_039654405.1 Bullina lineata
ATGCAGGCTGATTCAATAGCTACATGAGTTGATGCAGGCTGATTCAATAGCTACATGAGTTGATGCAGGCTGATTCAATAGCTACATGAGTTGATGCAGGCTGATTCAATAGCTACATGAGTTGATGCAGGCTGATTCAATAGCTACATGAGTTGATGCAGGCTGATTCAGTAGCTACATGAGTTGATGCGCCGCTGTGACGTTCGTATCATTACAAGCGTTCCGCCTAACCGTTTCTTCCTATTATAAAGTAATCGTGTATAGATCTAGATCTAGATCTCTAGATCTAGAAATCTAGAATCTACATCTAAATCTAGTCAGTGTCAATTCCACTTCCATTTGGACCCAGAACAGTGTTTTTGTGGAAGTACAGTGAAAAATATGATTCATGGTGGCGTTTACCTGTTCACAAACACATAATGCCCATACAGTCTTGTTTGCGTTGTGACATAACGGCAAATTTACCTCAGATACCGCCAAAGGTAAGCAATTTTGAGATCTGTGATGTCAAGCTTACAATTGCTTGTGAACCAGTAAGCGCTATGCTTCGAAACGAAATACCAAGATGCTAACTTTACGATAGTTTTCAATGAAATGCAGAATATTATAGGTCTATTTCATTCAGCCCAAACATTTTGGGTCTTAATGAAAGTGACAAAGACACCAAATTCCCTCAAATGTGGGTAGTTCCATTTTGTTTAAAATGACCAATGAAGCAATTCTAAGCAGTCTTGCATCTGCCCAAGCCTTCCACAACGTATCTTCTGTCTGACTCTCACCTTTTCTCACTGGAGCATGGGTTTCGCTAGTCGTGCTTGTCAAGGTATGTGTGCATTCCTGTATACAAATGGAGATGAAGCTGTAGTAAAGTTGGAGAAGTAAGCAAATAGATGACAAGATTAATCCAATTAATGTAAATATAACGTAATACAGACTACAAATGTTAAAAGGAAGACAATGCTGGACATTTCTCTGTTTCAATGTAAAGAAGAACAAAACAAAAAGGTCGGGAGGAAGGGTACATAGAAATAAAACACTGAAATGAAACATTGCATGGTACAAAAAGAAATAAGAGATAGCACCTGTTTTACTTCCCAAGTTCTACTTTTCCCCTTCTTAGCTTTTTCCTTCTTTTGACGATTTGTTCCGCTAATTTGTTTCTCGACATTCCTTTCCTTTTCAATTCTGCTGTTGTCTCTCATGTATTTCATTGTATTTCATTATTTTTCATTGCCTGTGTTTACTCTGAGCGCCGTAAAGCATTTAAATAATAAATTCAAGGCTATCATAATTATGATTTTATTACTCTTAATGGAACCTGAAATTTTACTCAAAATACCCCCAAACAACTGAAAAAATCAATCTTATTTTACTATCATGTTATTTTGGGTGAAAGTTATTTCTATCTCGCGATATCCTCAAAGCTACATTCGCGTGTGGCATCGAAGGATAAAAACAAGGTTTTCTGTTGTGGCAAATACATAATTGTCCTTGAGAAAACTATAACAACATATTTGTTTAATTTTGATGTTGAAAGGAAATAGCGCCAACGATATAATTTTTCAGGAGAAGCAGCTTAAAGCTACGTGCATTTATTTGTCTTCTTTGTTTACCAGCGTAATGGCGATTTGATAAACGCAAACACTTCCACTTTTTAGAACGTTTCATGTCTTCCAAATCAATGTCAAATTGTTCTTGTTCTTTGAGGCTAGCTTACCTCGATGTAAAGGAAAAACTTTAAAAACTATCTCATTTTTCACAATTCTTGTTCCCATTGTTGGCGAGGTGGTCGCTTGCTTACAGCACTATATTCAAATCCGACCAACATCTGTCTATGTCCTTCAGAAAGATATATTACACCATTTCCCCTCCCCACTCAGGTTGGAATTAACTGGCTAAGGGCATACTCTCCTGGGGACGTAAACCTACTATAGACTAGCTTCCTGTGAAGGAGATGATAATTTTTTTCCGCTTCGCGCTACCTAAAACTGGATAAGCTCCTGATCAATCGGTCTCATAGGCCTTGAAATGACCTTTACACTTTTTTGTCGCTGTGAATCAGCTAAGATTTATTTTTCCTCTTCACCTTCTCGGTTCCTTCATCTTTTCAAAATTTATTAGACTGAACGGCTTTCTCCCCTTTCCCTTTCTATTTCTACTTCCTGTTTCTTTTCGTCGTTATTTTTGTCGTTGTCTTCATCTTCCTTTCCTAATGCACTGTTCCTTACGTCACGTTTTCAAACCGTACTCACCCTTTCTTTTTTTATTTTTTTTTGTTATTGCACATCGTAAACACGGCAATGCTTTATTTTCCTGTCAATTGATAAGAGTACCAGTGAAGACTACATGGAGTTATACAATTATTGTGTCTCTTTTCTTAACTTGCCCACATTTTCAAGCATCGGCCAAGTGCAGCGGAGACCCAATTATACCTACTGACGAGAGTTCGAGTGGACAACGTGCTGACTGCGACACTCCTGGCACAAGGGCGAAACAACAGAACAAAGAAGAGACTCCTCAAAGCGATGTTTGTAACACAGATGGCACGCAGCATGACCCCCAACAACAAGGAGCAATAGATGTAGAAAGCAGGATAGTTCCAGAGTTACATTTGTCATACGTCGAAAGCGGAGAAGAGGATAGATCAGGACTTGGAGTCGGAGGGGAAGCTATTGAAATGCACTGTAATGCAGGGGCAGATGTTCCGCATCTGCAAGCTGTTGAACGTAATGAAGCTGGCTGCGAAAATAGGAGAAATGAAAGTGAAAATGATGGGATAAATGATATAAAACTGGAAACAGTAAATTGTGGAGGCATGCTCGAAGGGTCGCTTGAAGTGAGAGGACAGAAACCTTTCGTTGAAAATCTCTTAGGCATGGATAACAGCGACAACGACGACACAGTTAACGTGGTAGGGGGTAATCCTATGTCTGAAAGCGTCTCCAGTCATATGGAAAAGGAATCTCTTTACGATGAACATTCCATGCCAGCTGCAAGGTCTGGTTCAATACATAGCAAACATAATCCAGAAGAGGAAGTTGAAAGAAGTGACAAAAATTTACTGGAACACGTACAAAAAGGTGATGGGTCCGAAATAAAACCCTCAGAAAAAACTAATATCTCAAGAAACGGAGAAAACAGAGGCGACGCGAATGAGAAAAACCTCGTGTCTCCAAAAGAAAATCACACTCGTGGAATTATATCTGAGACAAGGACTACGGCTGAAGAAAATAGTGACAAGCTTCAACTGCAACCAGAGAGCGAATCAGTGAACCAGAACGCTCGACACCCGGTCATGGATCACGGCATCCCCGACGACATGCCAGACCTCCAGGACGACGAGGTGGACGACTTTGAATTCATCGCTGCCCAGGACGTTACAGAGGAAGTGGCTCTGCCGGTAGTGGGGGCCAGCACTGGAGGGAACACGCCTGTGGATGCCTATGCCGCCGCCGTATCAGTCCTTGCCTCCGCCTCAGTGTCTTCTACCCCGGCACAACCCGGATCAAGCCAAGCCGCCGCCGTGGAGTCGGCCTTGGCGACCTTGGCTTCTGTCGCGCATGCGTCCTCGAGCCCTGGCCGTCATGCACCCCATCCTGTCAGGCAGAACTTGGTGAGCAGCCTCCGCACCGAAACCTTCGACCTGATTGGTCAGGGCTTCACCAACACCCAGAGTAATCCAGGCAGTGGGAACGAGAATGATATCAATGTGGATGAATGTTCAGGGTCTTCGTGTGGACCTTCTGTTGCGATGGGCTCCCAACGTGAAGCTGAGGAGGAAACGGTAGTCAACGAAGCATTTGGCCAGTCTGGATCGTCTCAGAGCTACATTAATACAGAAAACTCGTTAGTAGATGAAAGCCTACCATTGTCTACTTCGGCTTGTCCTGCAGCGGCTAAAGTCGTGAGATCAGCATCTAAGACGGGGAGACATATTCAGGAAGTGAACGCTGGTACTAATGTGACAGATCAAAACGTCGTTAATTCTGCGAACAATGATGACAACGCTCCCATCATACTACACATCGACATGAGAAAAGGCTGCATCCGTAGGAGTGGCGGTGATAAAGCAAGCACGTCAACGGAGAGCAATGTCAAACCCACCATAAACTCAACCGACTACTCAGAGCAATCTGTGCAAACTCCTCCCCCGTCAATGGTTACAACTGGCAGCGATTCAAACAGCGTTGTCTTTATGAATAACGACCTGGGCAACGAAGACGACGACGATGAGGACAATGATCTGGACGTTGACACGATTCAAGACTTTGTCGAGCATGACTTTGATAGTATTAGCGTTAGTGATGAAAGAGAAACTATCATTGGTCGGAGTGAACGGACGGAAAAGGAGGCGGATAAACTTCTGGACCAGGTTATACTAGGCCTACCCGAGAGCGGGTTTGGCCCCAACGTTTGCGCCGACATGGACGGAGATTCGGAGCCGCACTCGTCTCAGCTCCTGGAAGCCCAGGTGACATGTTCCGACACGCCATCTTGCATGGAGCAGTGGCCGAAGGAAAGAGATTCTTCTTCCCATAACGTCTCCCTTCACGTGTACAGCGACGGCAGCCCTGCAGTGGAAAATGTCGAAAAGAAAGAAACAGATGCGACTCTTCAAATAACTGAATGTTGTTTGCATGCAGCGGATATCAATCATCTTTCAGAAGACGTTTTCGAATTCTCACCGTTATCAAATGCACTCCCAATCGGATCAGCCGCGTCAAATACATCTCTGTCATTGGATAATGCGATACAAACCGTGTTCACTCACAATAAAGAGGTGGAAGAAACGATTCCTCCAGAAAACTCAGAAAGTAGAGAATCGGCACAGGATCGCCAATGTCTAATCCAGAGCCTTGGGTCTCCCGAAGGCGTATGTGAAGAAAGAAGAAAGAATGTTGGCTTTAGCTTCGATTCCAGTAACATGACATTTTGTGAAGATATGAATGACGCATCCGATTCGTCTGCACAAAAACTTAGCGACACTGCATCTAAGCCCAGACAAATGGCGTGTGCCGATGGTCAAGAAATGAAAAATGAAGTCAACGATGTGTCGACGAGCTCTCTCCCTCTGACTCCAACGGCGAACGAAGACATGACTATGGTGCCAGAAAACATCATCCAGGACATGGAAGTCAACATCAAAGAATATGGAGATGTAAACGAAACATACGATTCAAATGGTTTTCCTCTAAAGCAAGGGAAAAGCATTGGCAGGGAGGGGAGCGCTGCAAACACGTTCACGTGTGCATCAAAACATGATCTTCCAGGTAGTGACGACCTGGGCAATGACGAATCGAAATTTACGCATCACTCACCTTCGTCAAGGGACGTTATTCACCAGCAGGACGAAAACAAAACGCCAGGGAGGGCAACTCTAGGTCAAAACGTTGGGAGTCTACTCCCTGATCCTTTCAGTCACGGAGATACAAATGTCATGGAGACGGACGTGGACGAAAGCGTATCTATTCCAACACTAGAATGCAATGTCCAGTTCATTGGGGAAATAAGCAATGACCTAGGGGCTAATGATCCTTTCATTCTTCCCTTGGAGTCAGAGTTTATAACAGAGTACGGTGGCAGCTCGTGTGAAGATGGTGCCGTCGATGGCATTCCTGGAGAAGATGCGCAACGAATCGAATGCCAACAACAAAGAGAGACGCAAGATTTTAAATCCCGCAAAGAAGAAGACATTCGAAAGGATAATAAAAACTATGAACGTCTTGATCCAAATAAAAACAAGTGTATTGGTGGTCAGGAAAGTGTCGAGTCATTGGACAAAAATGTGGAGTTATCAAATAAAGATGCAATCAAGAAAAATGGTAAAAATGTCATGGATTATTGGCCAAATGAGGATTGTGTTGTAATCCATGGTCTCGGACAGATAAAAAGCACCAGCGATGCAATAAATCCACGTAACGTATGTCAGCATAGTCAAGAAGACAAGGAAAAGACTTTAAGTGGAATCCATGGAGCAGAGAATAGGACATTTGAAGATGGAACATGTTTGGTTCAAAAAACCAATGAAAAATGCTCAAAGTCTGAAGAGGAAAAGTTTTTGGATGAGGTATCTTTTGAACTAAACACCCCTCTACGTGAAGAGAGGTCTTCTACACCAGGCATGCATCTCCAGGAGCACGATCATTCTTCAGGTTTTAACCGCAAATTTCAAAGCAGCGAGGCAGCCAAAGGACTAATACACACGGGTGAAGATTACACATCAAAGGAAATGGACAGTGAAACTGGCGAAGGTTTGAGCCATAAAAGTAAAGTACAAAAAACATACTCTGACAAACGAGAAGATCATTCAGATAGAAGCACGGAAAATGAAACTAATATACAAAACGATCATGTGAACGCTGACAATCACAGCGGTTCTGAAAACATAAAAACTGGTCATTCAGACGTGTGCACGAAAACTGAGGCGTATATAAAAATGAACAATTCAAACGCAGATTGCAAAGTTAATGCCCAAGACCTGGACACAGAGGTACACACAGATCGTTTAATAAAATGTGCGCAGTTTCAAGGAGTCTCAGAAGGTCTTGAACCAGTTATAGAAAAGAAAAGCGAATCTGAGAACGTGCGCACTAATCCAAGAATGGATCATTCAGGTAAAGACATTGATGATTACAACTATGAGTTACATGGAAGTGTACAAAGGGATTCTACATACACTAAGAATAACCTGGAAGTGCAAAATGAAAGCAAACCAGAAGATGCGGAGACAGGCCTGCAAAGCGTTGATCCGGGCACAAAACATGACAATTGCGAGAGTGATCAACACGACGAAGTTCTTAGAGATCATTCAGATATCAACATTGTAGGCGATGCGCGAGTAATAAACAATGATTTACGAAGTGACCATTCAGATATTATAGACAATGTTAGGAATGCAAACAAGTTAGACATGTATGTAAGAATAGATGACGTGGATGAGAGCAACAGTAGTAGTTCAGTCAAATCAGACATGCAATCGGAAAATAACTTTTACGACACGGATAATAATATTAAAAAAATACAAATATCAGACGAGGATTCACCTAAAGCTCAATCAAACACAGATAATAAAAGTGACGCGCAGCCGATAGCCAGAGATTCAGAAAAGGACTTTTTTGATGACGTGAAAGGAAGCTTCCTGCAGGTTTCAAGTATAAGTTTAAATACCGGGGAAACGAATGTGGTAAAGAATGAAAACTTTGAACATAAGATGAAGAATCGTTTGGATTATATTACAGAAAAAGAAGTTGATTTCGAGCACCAAGATTACATGCATAAAATCCACGATGCCGATGAGAGGCGAGCGGATGAGAACTTCCACAAACACGATGAAGATCAAACGCAGGGGATACTTACCGGCATGATGAACGAAAGTATTGGAACAAATGTAAACCAAGACATAGAAACCAAAGACAAACCTATGGCACCGGATATATATAGAGACATACAAGAATCAAATGTGACTTCGGGAAACCTTTTTCAGAGAGCACCCGATATCCAGGAATTAAATAATGATCCAGAAAACGACGCAGAAGTTACAGAAAGCGATGGGGGAGTTACAGAAAGCGATGTAGAAGAGACACATATTCAGGAAAAGGATGACGAAAGAGAGACGAGGGGTGAAAAGGAAAGCATTTTAGAGGCAATAGATAATACAAAGGAAAACGACGTCCAGATCTTCAGTAATGACGAAGAAAGGCTTGAACATGCGATTGATACAAGTAAGATTGAAGAGGCGTACAGAGATGTTTATGAGACAAAAGACTGTATGAAGGTGGAAGCAAATAACAAAAACGATGAATACTATATTAGTTTACAGGGACAAGATGAAATCACCGAGATCACATTGCAAAAAGCTTTTAAAGAGAGAAGTGATGCAGGGTACGGGATAAATGAGGTGAAAAATCCCGCATCAAAATTTGATGATAATGCCCAAAACAAAGAGAATGAAGAAAATAAGCATTTTGAAAGTGCAAGTATTGATGACATTGATGATATAAGGTCAGACAGGTCAGATGAAAGCCGTGATTATGATTTACAAGACATGGTTAATGTACAGACAAATGATTGCTTTGAAGAGAGCCATTCACAAGACCATGTATTAGAGCTTGGGGAAAGCGGTGCTCTTACTCGTACCGTTAACAATGACACCGATATCGGCTACACGTTTTGTGGCCGCGAAAATGCAGTGGAGGAGACAGCGAGTGATTGTGTTTGTGAAGCTATGCAAAATGCGTGTTGCACCCCAAATAACTTAGTTGATAAGGTAACGAGTAAAGAAGTAGGAAAGGATAACGGAGAACCAGATAAAATACTCAGTCACAACCTTAGCGACGTTGTTGATGACGTTGTTGATGAAGACTTGGATGTATCAGAATATTTACTTATTGAGAAAAGTGTCGATGTAGAGAACAGCTTCAAGATAACGAACATCAAATGCGAGGATGAATTAAAAGTATCTTACAGCAAAGAATTCGACACAGTGGATGCGGACTATCAGACAGACGAAGATTTAATAGACAATATAAATAGTATGGACAATGAAACAACAGATGACTACAGTGAAATAGCTAATTCCCCTGATGTCAGCGATTGCGAACAGAAATCTGTTGTGGTTAGATTGAACGAGACAGGGAAGGAGCAAGTAAAGCTGAATGTTCCTACCTCTCTCATTGCGAATTTGACGGTCAGTATTGAGTCAGAAACATACACTGATGCGGACAGTACAGAAGGCGTGCCGTTGTCTTCATTGGAAAACCCACTTCAAACAATGGGAAAAGAGCATGCAACAACTTATTCCTCTGACGGTGATGATACGCCTTCGGACATAAAAGGCAAGGCTTCTGAAGAGGAATACGAGAGTGAGGCGTCAGTTAATCAGTTTGAAGATGAAAGTGTTTACACATCTTCTTCAAAGATACATGAAGAAAACGTTCAACTGCCAGGAGACAAAGATGAGGCACTACCTTCATATTCTTCAGCAACAGTTTCTTTAGAAAAATCCTCCGACGTCGGACGCATCAGTCTGAGTCCTCAGTACAACGTTCCCACCGTTACCAATTCTGAGACGAGCAACTCTCAAAAGGAAAAAGTAATAAGGAAGACGTCAAACGCTTCACTGAATTCAGAAAGCACGCATGCTTCAACTTCTACCAACAATCACGTGGTTGAGCCTATGACGTCTTCCGAAATATCCAACACCGTCTGGGATGACCCTTGCGACGTGCCAGCCCTAAAGCCACAGAACGACGGAGCCAAGATTGAGCCTTGCGGGACATTTTTACAAAATCTCGAGTGTTTGTGCAAGACGCTCGCAACGTCATCTACTACCGAGAGCAGCAGTGCCACAAGCCACGCTCTGTCTGAGAAAGTCCATTCGGCCACAAAGAGCATCCCCTCGACACAGAGACTCAGATCGAAGGAAACCCCTGCTGTAAAGCAGCCGCTAGCCGAAAGAACTCGAGGCAGGGTCTCGACCAAACTGAACGACAAAGTTTCAGGAAGCCAAAGTCAGGGAACGAAACCCATCTCCTGGAGGCCCCCTCCAGCAAACCCACATCAAAGAAACGCTACAGTTTCAGCTGCCGGATCCAGCGTGAGAAGAGGGAAGGCCGTAGCAAACAGTCTTGACGTCAAACCGAGCTCGTGGAAAGAATCTAGGCGGCCCAAGTCGCTTACGAAGAGCCGGTCAGGCACCACGCTGGCGGCTCCTTGTGGCGCCAGGAAAGAAGTTGATGAATCTACAGCCCGGGGTGATGGCGCTCCTTGCAGTGTACGCAGTCGGAAGACGTCAATCGGCCAAAAATCTTGCCAGGCTTTGACTGATAGGGCCAAGACCACGGCCCCTGCCGCCCCTGCAAAAAGAGGTCTTCAGCCCCACCCACCATCCTACCCTCCGCCCCTGACGAAGAAAGCTGTGCAACGCCAGATGGCTCCGCCTGCACCCACGAAGAGTAAAGTAAAGAGTGAGTACAGGAAAAGATCAATTTTCGCCAAACCGTGGGCGTACTTGATATTGAGCAGATTTCCGTTTGACTTGTTGGACTACGATATCAAATTATGATCCGATCACGGCTAAGTCAGATCGAGATATTTCTCATCAGGCAGGACGAGTTTTACTGAAATATCTCATTCCAGGTGTAGAATTAGGTTTTGGCGAGATTTAACCAATGATACAGTTTTGTTTCAGTCCGAAGTTTACAAATACATGTACTATCTATGTGGTGAAATGTGTTTGAGCGTATGAAAACCAAGACACAACTTTTAAGAGTAAAAGAGGAAAATGCAGTCGTTGTCAAAGGCCATCAAAACATTTACGAGAGATAAATAGTCATATCATATGAGATGCTAAATGACACTTCTTATGATTGTTCAATGTTCACAACTTCTTTTGATTGAATTTCCTATTCATTAATGTACACATATCAAATGTAATGCATAAGTAACCATGCATATTTATTTTCTTTCCATCCTTTCTTTCCACAGGTCAAAATGTGTCGCTTGTCAAACCGCATAAAAGAATCAAGGTATCTATTTAAGGAAAACATGAAAGAGGATTTCTAATTTACATGACATGAACCGACACTCAGCGTGTATCAACTCTCTGCCTTTGCAAGACGTAAACGTTTCTCTTGAATGATCCTTGTGAAATATGTTGTGTTTGCTCGTGGCTTCCTATTTTCTGAGACAAAATTTAAACTTTGAAGAAAGTAAATTTGCTTTTCAGTAGTGATTTGTTTCGTGTAACCAATTCGAGTGGAATGGATTAAAATGGTAAAAAATATAAAAGGGGCGCTTCACATTCGTAATAAAAAAGATATATAAACAGGATGTGGCAATAACACTATGCACTGATTTTTGTTATGTCTGTCATCAAATATGTATAGCAGTCGCGACGGCCTGTGAAATTGCCTCTGATAACATTATCTGAATAACAAGCTCCATACCAGTAAAAGAAACCATACATTATAACTGAACTCTACCACACAATCATATTAAAAAAACACATTGCAGTATATACACTATAATATGCAGCTTTCCAATTCAACTTCCGTTTTCTCAGTTTATATCAGTATAATGACCTCCTTTCCCATCTTTCTCCCACCCCCCCCCCAAAAAAAAAAAAAAAATACACACACAATATGCAATGCATACATGTTCTAAATACTTTATATCACTGTACTGTATAAGTTCTTAAGCGTATTCCGATCAATATTCCCACTTGAGGACATGACTGTGGTCGAGTTCGAGCGATACAACGAGCAGAAGCGACTTCTGGAGAAGCTGTCCCGCATCAAGAAGAGCCAAGCCGTTGTGGACTGCCACCAGGATCCCAGGAACATAGAAAAGTCTTCCAGGTGGGCCATACCTTGGTGTGGAAATGCTGGAAATGCCCAGAACATTATTTTATCTCGTCTTTGAAAGTCTGTTTTTTTTTCATAAATGCATATTTTATTCACTGTGCTTTTCAGTTTGATTGAATTATTGTTTTACTATAAGCGTGCCACTCTTTCCAATGAACTTTTCTGAACTCTGCTGCCTATAGTAGTTATGAATAACTCATGGTTAGGGAATGTTCATTGAAATACCGGAAGCCAGCTGACTTTCTTGCGCTGATAGGGGCCGATATTCAAACTTATATTCACACTTATTCTGTGTCAGAATAAAGCATACTGTTTTCCTGTAAGAAAAATCGGATTGACAAGGCTCAGTGCTAATGTTTTGGCTTTCATTCATCTTGCTAGTTGTGTTGTCTTATACCCTGCTGTGAAGCGTGTTTCAGAATACGAAATTTGAGCCTTCTTTCTCTTCATATAAATTTGACAACATGCTCAAAGCGTTTGGTCTTGGATTGCTGTTCTCACTGAATGCTTTGGACACGAAACGCAATCATTTATTGATTTCCTTTATTAGTTGTATGCTCCGCAGTGACTAGAACATGTGCTTTAACTATCTTTACGAAGAGGAAAACACAGCGGTTTTGCTTTGTTCTTTACAGTAACGTTTTATTGTCGTCAGGGCTATGTCAACTCCTGTTACCCAAGTAAGAAAAATGGTCCATCATTACAACCTGCCTGCAATAGCCGACTGATTACAAAGTCGACGGAATATTTTTCGCTTAATAGCCAAGTTATGGGCCAAAGTACATATAAATAAACGCAATTTGTCCACAATCCTCCAGAAAACTCAAACGCTGCAATGACCGGATCCACACGAACTCGATGCTTGCGCTGGAGAACCTGAAATTCCTGGAACTACTCCAGCTGAAGAAGTCAAGCTACGACCGAAACCAGCAACTACAGAACTTCAAAGTTAGTATGCCTTTTATTTTTTGTCTGGACATCAAACCGTATCAGTATTTCACGGTTTGCGATGACATAACATTCGTGTTATTTGATTTGTAGAAGTACCAGGACATTCAGGACTTAGTTGCCCTTTTGGAAACCCTTTTTATACATTTCTTTACTATTATATGAACAATATTTGAATGTAAACTAACACAATTACACAAGCGCTGAGCTTTATTGGTACACTGCAGAAAGGGGGAGGTCAGCAATAAAATGACACCAATCGAATCCCACACCTTTTTTTCACGTTTATTTCTAAATCATGACGTGTAGGTTTGACACGTCCAGGCCGCCCACGTGAGGGTTAATCATTTTACGTCAGTTTTCTGATCCATTTTATTTTATTCTGGTATCGCCGGTGGGACAAGCCGTGGACTCTAGATGAAACTTGGGAATATCCGTTTTCTTCGCATATCCACACTGTAACTCAAGAGGACGAGGAGAAAGAGGAAAGGAGGAGGAGGAAGAGGAGGAGGAAAAGAAGAAGAAGAAGAAGAAGAAGAAGAAGAAGAAGAAGACGAAGAAGAAGAAGAAGAAGAA
>JBDFRD010126260.1:0-12886 GCA_039654405.1 Bullina lineata
ACTGTCGTTAAATTCATGCATGACTGAACTCAGGGTAACATGGGTTATTCCAACATAATAAAACTATGAATACAAAAGTTAGTAGTTTCATTCTTGTTTTAACTCGGTTCTTCAGTCAGCGTCTGAGGGCTATCTCATCCTCAACACCCACAAAATGGCTCAAGTCAAGCAAAGCTTTTGTAGTCACAGCTTAGAAGCCCAACAGAAGCTCAAGAAGAACAAATCCTAGTGTTCAAAATCTAGTTCAGTTATGAAGAAGAATGTTGGGGAAAACAAAAAGAAAATAATTTGAGGAAGTCTCACCAATGCATTGACTGCACAAGCTATCTGTGTGAGTTACAGAGAGAAAAGAACTTAAAAATAAGCTAACTAAAAAAAAAGGCCTAAAAAAACAAAGGAAAGTAACATAATGCACTCGGTATAACTGATAACCCAGCTGCATTCCAAGCAGTTTACAGTGAGTATACAAGATGCCACGTTATCATGTTCAGTTGACTACGCATGCATATGAAAGGATGATAGATAGACCTTAAACAAAAAAAATTCAAGAAAAAGACAGGAGAGAAAAACACAAAAACAGAATAAAATGAAGAAGAATTCCTCTAAAATTGTAACTTGCATCAGTTTGATATTTGAAACAAATGCTAGTTTTTGAACAAGAATAAGAACTACAAATACATGAGCATTCACCTAAAAAGAACCTATTTTTTACATGGGCAGATGTTTGCATATCATCCGCTTCGCCAACATTTTCATTTAACCTCAAGTTAAATCACGCCATTCCATATTACATTTTCTTCTATTTACTTCCACTAAACTTTTAGCTCTCCTGATAGTTTCTTTTTCCTATTTGTGGTTAAAAAGATACAGATCTATATAAATATATACATGCAAGAAAAAGAGAAGAGACAATCTGCACCATAACGAACAGCACTACCACAGCAAACAAACACCTTTGAAAACTACTGCACAATGCATGCTCGACAAACAACCAAGAACCTGAGCCACACCAAACAGCAGCGAGTCCCCAAGAATTCAACAATACACGCCCCACCAAGCCCCTCCATCCACACGTACCTGCACACACTGCACATCTGGGGCGGCCAAGTCATAGACCACATGGATGTTAGCTACTGTGACAATCTTCCCCGTTTTCCTGCACTGGAACTTGCACAGTAACACAACATCGGCCCGGTCCAGGTATTTCTTTGCTGCACTGCTCACTTCTTCACTCAAATTGCCTGCGTCCACTTCCTGTGGAGGACATTACTCAAGCATTAAGTCGGGAGGGGGTAGAAATGAAGGGACAAGCTATCAGTACCGGACAGAGGTATTGTTAATTTTATTTTATTATTTATTTTATTCATTTCAGATACAGCTCATCAACAAAATTACAATGCATCTTCATGTCATCTATGCATGTACTCTACACCGTTCATTTTTTTTCCATGAATTCCCTAGAAAGAGGGTATATTTGAGAAAGACTTTAAGATGGATTTTCTGTCTTCAGTCATCTGCTATCCTTGTAAGCATGATTCTCAGACTGATTCCTCTGTTTTTAATAAATGAAATGACTATTTTGGATGTGGAAATTTTACTTGTATAATAGGGAAATCCGAGAGGCCGAGACCCAATTTGTGAAGCTTGCCCTATGTTAAAAGTAATATGGCAGAACCCACAGAAAGTGACGGATCAATTTTATGAAAACCAAAAGTTTGAGGAAAATTTAAATCACTTAAAGCAGGCAACATTCCAAAAGATTTTCATCTAAGGAATTTAGATATATATCCGTTTCATAAGCAGAAGCCGCTTTAAAAAATAAGGAATTCCCCTTTATCTAAAATATAATGAATACTAATGTTTTTTCAACCCCTCCCCTTTTTCCCCTTCTAACAATTAAGACACCACAAACAAAATCGTAAAATATCGACAATTACTGTCCTCTAAGCGAAAGAACATACAATTATATGGAGAGAGGAAAAAAGACAGAGGGACATATTGAGAAAAGTGGATGAAGATAAAAAGAGGGGGTGAAAAAGGAGAATAAACTGAGTTGCAAGAAAAGCATCCTGGCATTGGCAGCTATGCACCCCCATCCACTTTTCTGAATCTGTCCCCATGTCATTTTTCCTCTCTCCATGTAACTGTTTTGGTTTTCATTTTTGTTATTGTATGTCCTTTCATTAGAAGACAGTAATTGTCAATAAGTTACAATTTGGTTTTGTGGCGTCTCGATTATTCGAAGCAGCACCTTTCACCGCTCCTTTTTTGACTCATCTTGTTTGCTCCTCGGCAGCCCCCATTTCACAAACCTTTTCCTCCTTGTTTACTCTAATACTCCACAATTCTTTTTGTCAACACTAAAAAGTAAGTTCTGAACACTTCGGACATCCTTTCCCCTTCCGATATGGACCAAAAGTCATGTCTACAAATTCCGGAAGCTACAGTGCTAGGATGAAATTAAATGACCAACGCAGATTCTTCGGCTTACAACATTCATGTACAGCCAACAGCTGCTAAACCAGAACATGTTTGAATGAAATGTGTACTGTACAATACATGCTATGAATTTCCACACTGCGTGTAGGCTGTACACTGCACTGATTCCCATCAATGAAATGAGTACAACTAGAGCTTCAAGTCATTATCAAGTTAGGCTATACCTCCAGACTTTCACTTAAAATGTGACGAAATAGGAGAAAGACAAAGAAAAAAATTACATAATCTTATTCCATCTCCAATATACAGATTCCTCTTACCTTGAATGCCAGATCTCGGAGGGACACCCCTTGATGTGACAACAGTTCAAACTTGGATGTGCGGAAGAAAGTGGCTTCCCCTTCATCCCAGTACGGCTTTGTCCTCGCCATGAACTGGCCCTGGTAGCCACGACTGAGAAAGGGGAGGGGGGAATCATTTGTTTAATTTTTCATACGACAAATAAAATTATGACCTACACTGTAAGACGTTATTATCAGACTAAGTGGAAAATCATTTTGAAACCTAGTAAATCTTTGCTTTCCCAAGAACACGAAATTCTACATATCATTGCCATAAGTCACAAACCTCATACCTGCACATTTATTGGATTTTAATATTTTGGTCTAAAATCAAGAGGTAGCCAATGTTAACTACTATGGCAACAAAATTTCACTTTCACAAAGATATGGTAATGACCATTCTAAAATGAAAAAAAAATCATAGTTTTATAAAAAAAAATTGCTCTCCTGTAAAACTGTGTACCTTGCAGTTTTGAGCTTTCTTGACAATTTGCCTTTGAGATGAGAGTAGGGTTCTAGTTTATTTTAAGAAATACAAAAAATAAGCCTTCGCATTAATGGAAACAAGTTCTCTCCACCGACAACCAAGATAAAACTAACACGTGCATTTGGTGTAAAAGAAACCAGAATGACATCTCCGTGAAGTCCTACTCCGTGTTACTCACTGACACAACAGACTTGCAACATTCTTTACCTGGCCATGTCTGGCAACAGTGTCTGTGTGTAGTATTGTGGGTTCACCTCCTGCAGGCAGACAATGTCACTGTCCAAGTAATCCAGTTCTTTGAGTAGAAGGCTGTGTCTGTAACTCTGATCCAAGAACTGAGGCTCTGTGTAGGAGTAGTCCCCACTGGCAGCATCAAAAGAAGCAAAAAATAGGTCAAGGGTGACAATTAATGAAAAGAAACATTCGAAATTAAAAAAATGCGTCAAGGGAGACAATTCATGAAAAGAAATATGCCAAAGATAAATAAATCTATAATTATATTCAAATAAATGCATTCAACATGGCTGGTGACAAGCAACTTACTAAAGTTTCCTGTTTATGGGGAAAAGGTGGTGTAAAACTTTGTTGCACAAATGATGCTCTTTATTTTTTCACCAGAAATATATTTCTGAGTTGCCTTGTGGGCCATACTAGTGTTAAAAATACAGACAACTAACTAAAAAAAAAAAGCTAACCAACACAAAGAAAGATATCTGGCTGGACAGCTTGATTGACCAATAAATCCGTGTTTACCGTCTCATATGACAATCTGCCAAAATGTTGTAGGTGACTAGACTGAAGCAATAGGCCGGATCCATGAGCTCAGCTGGAAAGGTTGGGTTTGGGATGAACTTCCGCTTTGTGATGGAGGGCGAGGAGGCCACGTAGTTCTCAATCAACGGGGGTGGTGGCTTGCGCACAGAGACAGGTGCAGGCTTTGAAGGAATTGCAGTGGGCTGTGTCGGGACAGAGGTACAAGAGTCAAACCACAGTTTGAAGACAGCAGCAAATTCAGACAAATCCAGCCATGACTACAGAAGTCTGAACAAATAAAATGGAATAATGGCTGGTAATCCATGTTTTCAACCAAAGATAAAACAGTCTCATATAATTCCCGTCTCTGACTTTGAAATAAAAGAGGGGGAAACAAGCCATGAATTAGCTTGCTCAAAGGTTGAATGGAATGAAAAATAAGCATTTAATACCTATTGTCATTAAATAAATGAAGTCTCACTAAAACAAACTACTGAAATGAAAAATGAGGCCAATTAGTACACCATATTACTTGACAAGAATATTTTTTTTTTAATCGAGGGTAGGAAGGCAAAAAGAACAAACAAAAGAATATAGACCTTTCCAGCATGAACCAATGTCTAGAGTATATTTTTAATCCCGCTGAGGGAAACAAAAATGTATGAATGAATTTCAACCCTCAAACTAACACTTTAAGTTCATATAAATCATGGAACCCCATTATAGAATTGTTTCAGGCAGAAGCTCTGTAATTAAACAACAGAAACACATATAAAACGAAGCAACAAGATTACTACCACTCCGTTCTGTGTCCCGTTCTGAGAGGCTGCCTGGCTGGAGGCCACAGGGGGAGCTGGCGGCATGGGGATGTCATTCAAATCATTTACACTGGAGCTGGATGACTGCTGCACTGAACACGAGTTCTCCAAAATCTTTGGTACCTCAGGCTCCTCTGTCGCTGGCGTGGCGTTGTGGCTGACGTTGTCACCAGCAGTGACCGGCGCCTGATGGCTGACAGCAGGTGTGCTTTGGTTCGAACTGTCTGTGGCGGCGGTTTTGTTCTGACTCACATCGTAAGTTGCCACGTCCTGATTATTGTTCGTGGCTGCTGGCTCGGATGTCACTTCACGGGGCGAGGGAGGGGCCGGGGTAACGGTCACTGTGGGGATGAGAAGCTGCGAAGGGGGAGCAGGGGTGCCTGTGTCCATCTCTTGGTCTGCAGCTGCTGGCTGGAAATCTAGATTCTGCTCTGTGGAGGTGGAATCCATTGACTGGGCGTCACTGATGTCTAGGCCACGGGCAGAAACACCTGTTATATCAGATGCTGCCTCGCTGCCCACTTCCACTGCTGTTGATGATGTCTCTTCACGATCCTAGAATATCAACAGGAAAAAAGGAAAAGCACAATCCATTAGAACAGCCATTCGTCATTTTCAGAAGCTGCCAAGCTTGCTCCCCTGAGAGGACACTGCCACAAAAAACAAGGCAGACACAGACGAGCAGTTTACAATAAGTTTAACCCTGGACCTATCAATTAAGTGCCTACTACACTTAACAAGTCACACGTGGCAAATGAACCCGCTCCAAAAATAAAAAAATTCAAGTTTATTACTGCCAGAACTTGTACAATTGAAAAGATAACAGAGAGAATACACTGCATTGAAAGCAGCCATGACATTTTAGTACAAGACGCACAAGCACATACCCTCACTGTTTCTGTATACTGTTTAGCTAGTTCTGCTTCAGTTAAAGGCACCACCATAGGTATCTGTGCTGGAGCTGCCATTTCTGTGAGAGATTCCACTGAATCAGACCGGGAAGACTCAGCATCATCAGATTTTTCTGCAGTGGTCAATTCTGGGGCTGTAGTTGTTTCTGTTTTTTCCGCAACCTCTGGTGGTAGTGCCTCTGTCACCTACAATAAAGATGCAACAGGTGAACCACGTTGTGAGATTTTGTACAAAATTAACAAATAGACAGTATACCTCAGTATATCCCGATCACAGTCAAGACAGATTCTGATACAAGAAAGAAGAGAGTATACACTTCACAAATGAGAACAAGTTTTATTACTCCAACGCAGAACAACAAAAGGTATGATTAAGACAAAAGCACTGGTTCACAGTTTTCAGTGACTGAGATTTCTAATATTTCATACTAACACAACAGATAACATCTTTAACAAACCTCTTTGCTGTCTGCAGCAGGCACATCTTCCTTGTTGACCATAACAAAATCCGTCATCTCATCCTCCTCTTCTTTCTCTATCTTCTTTTCCATTCCTGTCTCCTCCGAACTTTCTTCTGTTCTCTTCTCCTCTGGGGGTTTGGAGTCGGAGGTGCGTGGCTTCTTGGAGGCTAAACTGTCAGAATCATCCTCATCCAGCTTCCTCTTCTTGCTGGCAGCTTCCGTTTCTGCTTCCAGACTTTCCTTTGAGACGGGTGTCACAGCTGGTGCAGCTTCCGGCTGTAAACAAAGAAGTTAATGAGAATTGTAAATGTTTTCCTCATAAATACAGTAAAAAAAATTGTTTTTCATTTATAGTAAAGAAATAAGCTAATGATCTTTATAAAAAAAAAATAAGACTGAAGCACACATTTTAGCTGCATAAAACATTTCTATGTTATTGATATCGAAACAGAACAAGGTCGAACAACAAGAAATATGACAAACAACTGTGGCTCCCACCTTAGCCTCCGACGTCTCAGCAGATGTATCTGCCTCCATCGCTTCCTCCTCCTCCTCCTCCTTGGCTTCATCTTTCTTTGCTTCTGCTACTGCTGCAGCACTACCACTCCGACGAGAAGAACGAGCTGGAGGTGTTTTGGGAGTTGTCTCCACTGATCTACGGCTTCTTCCACCAGATCTTCGGCCACCACTAGACGGTGTGCTGGCAACTTCTTCAACTTCTTTGTTTGGGGTGCTTTTCTCCTGTGGTTCTCCCTTTGCAGCCTCTGCATCAGCTGGACCTTCTTCTTCCTCCTCCTCCTCTTCCTCCGGCTCTGCTGCTGCAGCTTTACCCCGTCCCCTGCGACCACCTCGTGGTGTGGCTGGTGCTTTGGCAGGAGCTGCAGACCTCCCCTTTCTGCCTCTGCCTTTTTTCTCCACAGGGGCATATGTGACTTCTTCCTCCTGCTCCTCTTCCTCTGCATCTTCCTCGTCTGATTCCGGAGCTTTCCTTTTCCCTCCTCTGCTAGCGCTTCGGGCGCCCCGGCCACCCTTCCCACCCCGGCCTCGACTTCTAGACGAGCCACGCTTTGGCTTTTCTTCTTCCTCCTCTTCTTCACTTGCCATCTCTTCTTCTACTTCTTCCTCTTCTTCTTCTGGTTCTTCCTTCTTTCCCCTTCCACCTCTGGTCGATCTTCCTCTTGCAGCTCTGCCCCTTGCTGCTGGCTTAGGGGATTCCGTTTCTTTTGCTGAAACACATAAACAAGTACACAGTTTACAATTGAGCACATGAAGCAACCTGTAAAATGTATTGCCACTTGATCTTATTAGAATAATTTTGTGTTCATTTACTAGTATGCCAATATAATTCATTGTTTGGCATCTATGGTTCACTAATGGTAATTGGGGTGGGGGTAAATAATAGATATTACATGTCCACAGTACTGAAACGAGATGAAAAACACAAAATTCCCCAAACAAAATGTTCCACATTGGTTTCTCTCTAAACAACACCTCCACTGATCTCCATTCTTGTCATTATGAAACAAAATATTATGTGATAAAAAATGAAGAAACATTCATAATTAGTTAGGTCGTGAACAAGCAGTCATAATCAACATAGCATGGACAGTGGGATGCCAAAAAGACCAAAATCAACCCAGGTTTGCAACTAATCAGGGCTAATCTCAAACTTCTGAAGATCAAAACATCCAAGGTAGTTGATGGGCTGAGAGTGCTTTAGGAACTGAGGTTGTATCTTGTAGCTGTTGTTTGTAAGCAGGAGTGATATTTCAACAGCAATACAACAGCAGTTTTACCATTTTTGCCAGTAACTTACTTTTTGCAGCCTGGCGACCTCTCTTGGGGGGCAGTTCTTGAGGCTCTCCAACTGCAACTTCCTCTTCAGCTGGCTCTGCCTTTGCACCCCTTACAACAGGAAAGTAACATTAATTTACACTAGAATTCAATGATAATATCATGTGATACTTCTTCAGCTTCAATAAAACATATGTTTACACTGGCAGTCATTGATAGTACTTTAATTTTTGTTTCAAGGATCTCACTAAATAAAAACGCCTAGATAACACACCCAGTTAAAAGTACTCTGAGAAACTGAGCTATTCCGATGTGCTGGAAGATGGGGGAGACTAATGTCATGTGGGGAAACAGAGAGAGAGACAAAAGAATGAGGAGAAAGAAAGAAAGATCTATTCACTCCCATATGGACCTAAGTTCCTTAGACTTCCTTCAATGTGAGTTCCAATGCATCATAATTTCAAAATCCCTTTCCATACAATGTTTTGTTCCAACTAACCTCTTCCCTCGTCCACTCCTACTGCTAGAGCGAGCACTTGGCTCAGGTTCATCTTTGGATACTAAGCTTTTCCTTGTTATTCTCGGCATCTGATGACATAGAAAATATATCATGAGTAATTTGTGTCATTGGTAATATACACACATGTAGGAAATAATGTCTGAAAGAAATCACTCAGAGACTATGATCCACATCTTCCCTAATAGTCACAAGAATTCAGGCTCTGTGGAATGGACGTATTTATATTAAATCATTGCCTAGGCTGTTCCAGAACCTTATTTGTATCATGGTTTAGGAGCAAAAATCTTCCAGCAGTGATTATTCATAAGTTTTTCAGCATTTCAAACATGAATAATATGATAACTTGAATAGAAAAGAAGACCTTTGTAAACAATATTTAACCAGGATGTATCCACTATCTAATCATTGACCAAAAACTTTTCGTTCATAACTATAATGACGTACACACTATTTGTCTTAATGTATGAGACAGTCTGAGTTCAACGATTATGTCTGAAGATGATGTGTATGCTATACAGTGCAATACAGATTCCCCGAATAAAAGTTGTCGTTCCAACTTTTTCCCTAGATGTTTTCTTTGTATTTTTTTGCATTATTTGTTGAACCTTAAGAAAGAGTCCTCAAACTAAATTCTGCAGCCAACCATTACATCGGGAAGTATCCTCTTTCAGTTCGCACTTTTCGGGCACTCAATCGGGCTAGATCGATACATTTTTATGAGTGTGTCAAGCAGTTGTTCGAGCCACTGTTCTGAAGTTATTAAACCAGCCGCGTAGTGTTTGTGAATGTAACGTCACTGTTTACACTGCAGCTTGCAGGCAATTTATGGGGTTACCTTGCGTAATCTCCCAACCAATTCCATCCTCTCACTCAGTCCATGTATGGTGCAAAACCTGTGACTGCGATTCCGAGTGCAATAAAAGTCGGAGATGCGAGAAAGAACATCATGTGTGTGATTTCTTTATTCGGAGTGGCTATACAGACCCGAGGATAGATCTAGATATTTTTAGAAATTTAAACCGCAAACTTCCAGTCTGTCGGCGATAGGCCTATCGGACCTGCAAGCAGCCATGCTCCGTATGCAAAAAGATTTGCCTCAAAAATCGCGGTAAGCTAGGCATAACTGTGAGGACCACGATCAGCCAGTCTGTTCAAGAAATTACATTTGGCAACTGAGCCTTGTGTATCGATTACAAAGTTCTTCTGAATCACGTTCGACATGACATCCCCCGACTCGACAGTTTCGGAGTCTATTTCTCCCATGGATAATAACAATCAATAGGCTTACATTTTATATTTTGTTTGTGATTGTTGCAATGAATGAATCTATTCTGTTTAGTATTATTCCTTTAATTTCTCATTTAATTGCACGCCAACAGGCACACTAAATTCTAATTAGGTCACGAGCACCGCACCGAGGCACAGTGCAGAAAGCACACGGGTCAGTAGGTAGGCCTAGGCTAGTGTACCATACCATTCAACAACAGTTTACATCATTGGGTGGCCAAGACCTGCATAAACACGCATGAAAAAATCATTTGTAATCGAGACAGTTTACCCAAGGCCTTTCTTTCAATTTCAGGAGAACAAGAGCCACTGGCCACCAACACAATGAGAATTAGATCTAGAATCTAGATCTAGATATATCTAGGTCAATGGGGAGCAAAACCCTCGCATGTGAGGCATCATCGATTCGAGTTTTTTTATAGTTAATTTCTTTGAAGTAAAATAGGGGGAACTTTTCTTTCACATTTGCTAACCTTTAAATGTTTGTTCTGTAGTTCTTAACGCATAATAGATTCTAATATTGATATGTAGGCCTAGACAATCTAGATCTACAGTATCACAAAATAATGCTAAGTGGACCTGGGTCCGCAACAGTAAAATATTGCTAACAAGATCCGGGTCCGGATAGCAAAAAATTGCTGAACGGACCCGGGCCCAGATAGCAACACGTCCTTTATTTTACGTCGGTTCTCGACGAGTCCTTACTTATTAGATCTAGATCTACTTATTAGGTCTGGTCTGATATCGCTGACAGAGAAAGAGCATCCTCATCGCAATTTCACTTTAGGCCTATCCTCAATACTACCTGATGCAGAGCCTACATTATATCTACAAGATCTAGAATCTAGATATCTACATCTAGAAAGTCTCGCCTAGACTCTAGATCTAGAATCTAGATCTACATGTTCATCATCGTGCATCCATCCATCATGTTGATTGTTAGCAATTTGCAGAAGTAAAAATAACATGCATCCTCACACAATTCCATGAGCTGAGGTCAGAAATGGGTGTCAAAAACTCGCTCAGAACAGTTAATTTGAGATCCAGTCTGAAGTCCCGTATGAGTTATTTTGGCCCGGTACAACACAAAACAAAATGACATCCGTTTTCCGACGGTTTCAGTTACACCGGCCACAGCACAGCACACTGCATCAAAGCAAAGATAACCGACGCGACAATTAAAGCTTCATCACTTCACCACATAAAAATGGCACAAATCAAGAACAGAAGCACATATTTCAAGAGTAAAGCAGATTTTCCCTTACCTTGGAACTATAGCGATGCTGAGAATGGCCTTGAAAAGGAAAATATCGCTACAAATTTTCAGCGACGCTAATGATCAGAAAACAAGGTTGCCGCCATTAACGGAGATGAAATGAATCACGCAGTGAATATACAAAAATAAGCTTCTATAAACAATCAAAACAGTCAAAGCTTGTTTCAAGATAATATACTCATTTTAACAAGTATGAATACATTTTGAATGAGCCAGCTTTTTAGTATGATTTTCTATTATGATTATCTCAAAAACATCAACATTTAGTGCTGACGGTGTTCAAAGGGAAATAACCACAATAATGCTACTTTCATATTTAAGCAAAATATTATGTACCTTCCTTTTTAATTGCCTTGTCAATGGTGTCATTCAATCAAAGGAGCTACGTCGCATTCAATTTGTTTTTCTTTTTTTTTCTTTCCAAAAGTAACGAACGATTCCCAAAGTCTTTCAAATTTCCAACAGTTTAGTGTTCTGAGCCTCCAGACGGGTCGGAAGAGTAGCCATGGGCCAGCCTTACGCCCTGGGTTACAATGGGTTTGCTGGACACGTGATGGACTAATCGTGTCCTTCTCACTGCCACTTTCAACCACAAACTTTGTCTTACAATCAACTTTAAGATATTTACTTCCATTTAACCCTTCAACTGCCAGACATTTGTAGCCGAATCCTAGCAAAAAAAAAAAAAAAAAAACTTTTTTTTTAAAGACAGCGAGGAGAACTTGAATCATCTATTTCAGAGTTCTTTTTATTCATTTTTACTGAAATTAAGATCCACCTAAGTATCGCATTAGCACTCAACTTTCTGTTCATCGATCGCTGAATTATCGAATTGTTTCCCCAACGCTATTTATTTGTTAAACGTTTATGGTTTTGGCGACTCGTTACAAAAATGCCTCACAGAACACGAAAGCCTATGTCTCTCACTCGGTGGCATATGAAAAACACTTTACAAGACTATTTACTTTCACAGAATGAAAGGCCTGGAGAGACACTTGGGAGATTGTGGCCAAGAAAATAATATCGAAATCCGTAATAAATATTCTTCTAAGCTCAATTCCCAAACTGATCAGAGCATCCCAAAACGACCACGTTTTCTCTACACACGCCTTTCTTCAATAACGTGTACACTGACTGTGCATTCCTTCGTTTGACTCTAAAGTAAAGTAGTAAAGTTCCTTCAAGGACAATGAGGCCCATAGAGCAGGAGCTTATCCCGGTTTCGGTAACGTGAAGCGGAATAGATGATTTTTGTATAATCTCCTAGACATGACACTAGTCTGTCGTAGGCTTACTTCCCCAGCAGACTACGCTGGTACCCAATTCGCACCTGGGTGGGGAGAGTACAGATGGTGTAAAGTGTCTTTCCCAAGGACACAACGCGGTCACCTCCTGGGTTCGAACTCTGGGCCCTTGGATTATGAGTCCAACGCTCTAACCATTCGGTCACCGCGCCACTCCTTTTGATGATAAACATGTTCTAAAATTGTTTCCAAGCCCCAAAGTAAAGTAAGTCTTAGTACTAATTATAATATTATGTCAACTCCTTGCAGGTCTAACAAACCTATAGAGCCGGAGCTCATCTCCTTTTCAATAGATTGAAAATCCTCGTCTAGTCAGGACACTGGTTTGTCGAAGCCTGTCTCATACCCTAACGTCTTTCCCTTCCTTGAGCTTGACCTTTGTTGATATCCTCCTAAATACTTAAAGCTTCTCTACTCGGTGCTTCTACCCAAGCCGCCTTCACTTATGTTGTTCTCCTCACAGCCCCACTAACTAACGTGTTTCTGCGCCCCCCC
>JBDFRD010126371.1:0-12884 GCA_039654405.1 Bullina lineata
GAGCCGTGCCTGTAACGCCTTGACAAACGTTTACACCAAATAAGCCGTCAAGCCACTAGACAGTAAGGCGGTATATACCGTCTTAAAGCGCCTTAAGCCGAACGGCTCGGGCCGGTTCGGTATAGCTTGGCTTGGCTTATCCTGTCTAATTGGGGCCTTATGAGGCTCCTGTATGATGATGTCATGGTTACAATGGGTGGTACCTATATACATGTATGATGATGTCATGGTTACAATGGGTGGTAGCTATATACATGTATGATGATGTCATGGGTACAATGAGTGGTACCTATATACATGTATGATGATGTCATGGTTACAATGAGTGGTACCTATATACATGTATGATGATGTCATGGGTACAATGGGTGGTACCTATATACATGTATGATGATGTCATGGTTACAATGGGTGGTACCTATATACATGTATGATGATGTCATGGTTACAATGGATGGTACCTATATACATGTATGATGATGTCATGGGTACAATGGGTGGTACCTATATACATGTATGATGATGCCATGGTTACAATGGGTGGTACCTATATACATGTATGATGATGCCATGGTTACAATGGATGGTACCTATATACATGTATGATGGTGTCATGGTTACAATGAGTGGTACCTATATACATGTATGATGATGTCATGGGTACAATGAGTGGTACCTATCTCACCTGGTGTCTCTTGTAAGATGTCAAAATTGTCCCAGAAGAAATGAATGATATCTGCTTGCGTTGTAGCACCAGTTGGAGAAATCTGATATATTGTTGGTCATACTCTGACTTATCCACGTTTCTGATATAGTGTTGGTCATACTCTGGCTTATCCACGTTTCCAGCTCCAATTGAGCGAGAGGCAGAACATCGAGCCGTTTTAGGAAATCGATCACCTTTGAACGATATGATTGTGTTTGCTACTTTGCATTTTCAGCTTCCCTGCAGTGTTCATTCACTTTTTGTTTTTGCATTTACTGGAATATTCAAGTCCAATTCTTAAGTATCTTTTTCTTCAAATGTCAGGCTTGGTGCAGGCATCGACGGTTATGGTCTTCCAGTCCACTTTATTATCAGCCAGCCGGATGAACTTGTTGTTGGACATGAGTTTTGTTGTTGAGAAAGTATTGAGTAAAGACTGTCAACGTATGATGTTCGTTGTCTGCTTTTGCTTCTTTTTCCTTCAATTAATCCACAAAGTATGTGTTTTTCTAGTCATTCTTTTCTTAAGTATAAACATCTGGAAAGTGAGTCTATATTTATACAACAAAGATACTTTTCAATCAACATTGTTACTCTTTCCAAGCAGCTGTCTGCTGAAGATGACACCCACGCGTATCACAACAAATATGTTCTAATCACTCATTAGTCGACTTAAAATTCACAACCATCACATGTCTCGACAAAAATTAATATTATCACTCTTCTCGCAACATGTTCATTTTTCAAGTTAGTTAGACCTGTAACAGCTGTAGCAGTAATAAGGCCAATTAAAAGATTACTTTGTATTACACATAATATAAGTACTTTCCAATTTTCTTTCTTTAAAATCAAAATTATATTTTTATACACCAAAAGCTTTTATAATTGAGTTGAATGAAAATAAAATTCATGTTAGGAGACACTGAAAAAAATATTTTATAACAACCCTTCATCACTGTTGTCATAAATTGGTTAAGCGTTTGATAGTCTCTCATTATGGACGTCGATACTGCCAACGAAGAGGAGATTAATCAAGCAAGATAGGCTCAGGCCAGAACTGAAACGCATAACGAAGTAAGCCTTGGATAATTTGTCCATTTTACATGTATCCAATTAAATGCAAAGTACGAGCAAATTCTGGGAGGTGACCGTATTGTGTCCTTGGGAAAGACACTTTACACCATTTTCCACTCCCCACTCAGGTGCAAATTGGGTACCGGCATACTACTGGGGAAGTAAACCTACGACAGACTAGCGTCCTGTCCAGGAGATGATGTAAAAATCATCTGTTCCGCTTCACGAAACCTGGATAAGCTTCGGCTCTATGGGCCTCATAAGCCTTAAAGGAACTTTACTTTACTTTAGTTTACTTTAGTTTACTTTACTTTAATTTACTTACAACTCTTGGCCCAAACTTTGCCTAATTTCACGTGCGGACGGGTCAAGACTTGCGTTTTTTAATTTTTTTTTCTCTTTCCTTGTGTGGAAGGTTAACTTATGGCTTATATTTGTAGCCAGTCTCATGGCATTCGTAAACTTTCTTCTGTGTGGCGACCCTGTAAACCTACTGCATTTTGGTACGGTGTGGGGAATTGTATTGGCCAACTTATTAAAATGGCTTCAATGAATTCCTCATTCTAAAAATAGAGAAACGTGCTTAGGCGTGGATGTTGTTGACTTCCTGATAATCAAATCAGCACCTAGATTCTCACAACAAAAACAACATAAAAATAGAAGATATTTCAGAGTGGACATTTCTTTAAATATTTTTTTTTTAATTGCGTCTTTTCAAAAGAACAAAAGGCCAAAATATGAATCATTGCTACAAAACAGAATGAAATACAGCATGAATTAAAAAAAAAAGGTCTGGAATTTATTATTAAATTTATGAATAATTAGCCAAAGTTTTGCAGAAAAAAAATGCTATGCTTTTTTTTCTTTTTTAATGTGTTCTAAGTTGGGAGAAGTTTTGCCAAAAATGTTCATGCATTATTAGGCATGATTAAAGTAAGGTCTCTCGATTTTGTCTTCACCAGAATTCACACTTCTCCCCTTCCGGGTTCATAGCCGAACCTGGATCACACTGGAACGCCGTTGCAAACTCTGGGAAGTTCCGCAGCGTGGCAAGGATCCTGTTCAGTGATGAGAAAGGAGAGAATGGACGTTTTTATTTCCCATTCGATCAAATTCAATGAATGCTTGAAAGAAAATCAGAAAGGAATAATGATAAAATTTTACATGAAGAAACAGGATGTACTTATGACGAAGATTTTTACGTTGTTGAAATGCACAAAGATTTCTTCATGAAACGAGGGCTGTCTGAAGTAACCGGAAAATGGCCACAAAATAAACAATTTTGATTTTGTCTAAATGAGTAGCGTTGTCATGTTGCAAAATGACGCATCACCTCTCTCAGTTTATCAAAGGTTTGATAGTGCCTGCAGTCAGTTCCCGAGATCAGAATTTACAAATAGTTGTACAAACGAAGTGGCGCGGTGGCCGAATGGTTAGAGCGTTGGACTCCTAATCCAAGGGTCCAGGGTTCGAATCCAGGAGGGGACCGTGTTGTGTCCTTGGGAAGGACACTTTACACCATTTTCCTTTCCTTACCCACGTGCGAATTGGGTACTGGCATACATGTATTCTACCGGGGAAGTAAGCCTATGACAGACTAGCGTCCTGTCTAGGAGATGATGTAAAAATCATCTGTTCCGCTTCACGCTACAGAAACCGGGATAAGCTCCGGCTCTATGGGCCTTGATAGCCTTGAAGGAACTTTACTTTTTTACTCATTACAAAATGCAATTGTGTCTGTTTGTTTGTTTTTTTTATTTGTGAATTGATTTAAACCTGCACGTATTTAGTTGGATTCATAATTTTTTGCTTTATTTTAATTCTTCAGGTGAAGGGAGATGAAGATGATGACAAGGATGAGGTATGTCTACCCACAGTTGATGCTTACAACCAGATGCAAATTCGAGCCAAAATTGTACTGGAGCGTCTTGATAAATCGTGAGTAATAAATGATTAGAGCACAGATAAATTTTTCACAAATTGCGATCTTGTAAATGGAGGAGAAAGGAAAGGGAAGTGGTGGTGTTAATAACAAATTTGATAAAGTAGCAGCAAAGTTTTCAAAATGGGTTAGTTCAATCCACAGAATAGCCCCTTAGCATACATTTGTCTTTGTTTATTCAATATGAACGATTTGTCTATAATTTTTTTAAATTTAAGGTTGAGAATAATTTGTATAATATATTTATTGGTCATTGTCATAGCATGTATTCAGAATTTGTTGACTGAGCATAAAAATTCTTGATTTCAGTGGAATGCCAAATACTTACAAGCAAATTCATTAAGGAATGGTAACTTTGTTTTAGGATAGGCTTAGAATTGTTATGAGAGGAGTATCGGAGTAGCACACCAATAAAAAGAAATCAGTTCATAATTTTTGTGTTTGTTTTTTTATTGGCAAGCCAATATACTTGTAAAAAATGGTAACAAATTGTGAATCTTTCGATGCAAGGGTCAATGAAGATGCTCCGCTATAATTGTAATATTTTGGTTCTCAGGGTGCCAGAACTGCTTGTTCCACTTGGCCTGTCCATTCAGGATGTATCTTCCCTCATGCGTCAGCTGGTCTACACATTCAGGTTGTGTCTGTTTTCCGTTTGGATTGCAGCAAACTTTGTACTCTACTATGAGTGTTGACTGTATATATTGCTCTGTAAATTTATTATTTCAACATCATGCCACCAGTCTAGTGATCAGAAATGGTCTTAAGAAAACAGGCAATGAGAAGGCTAGCTGAAAGACGCACAGTAGAAATGTTATAAGTAGTTATAAATGAGTTACATATACAGTGGAAACCTCGAAGATACAAGAAATTGATTCTCTTAATTCGAAGTTGAGACGGCGACCAACGGCAATGAATCGATTCTCATTATTTGAAGTTAGCATTGCAATGGTCGCGACCAACGGCAAAACATTTTTTTCCTCTCTCCATCCACCAAGTGATGCTCCGCTGACCGAGCAAGGCCGGCGTTTGAGGTGAGAGTTGGGAAAGGTAATGTTGTAGGCCCACGCGTTTGCCAGACTTTGTGACGTAAGTCATCTGCTGAGGCAGGATATGTTCAGCGGCCATTAGATCATGTACAAAGTAATGACGAAGACCATGCTCAATGTGGACAGCGCTAGGCCTTTCTGACATGAATACTATGGACCATCATTGACTTTTGCGCAAAGTGAGTTGCCAACGCAGGGAAGGGGGCTGGGAGGGAACAAAGGATGAAGCGAGATGTGCTAGATATTGTTACATCATTTTAGTGAGATGGGTTCTTTGTTTTTTTTTTAGATCTAGGCACCGTAGGCCCAGCACGGCATGCGACTTTACTTTGTAACGATAGGCCTACTGGATCTAGATATCACACTACACAGTAGAGTTATGCACTCTGAGCTACAAAACCGATATCCGTTTTAAGGTCCAAGTAAAAAATAATAGTAAAATAGGGAACACACATTGCAGTAGATGTAGTGGGAAGTGGGAGGGAACTGACATAGAAAAACAAAGGAAGAGGAATGCATGTGTTTTAAGGGGGGAGGGTTGTTGTCAAGGGAGGTAGCTGGACTCAGTTATGTCCCTTTCTAATAATTCGGGCCCGCTTAATTTGAGGTTTTGGTTAATTCCCAAGCACTTCAAATTATAAGGTTTCCACTGTATATTGTAGTTGCATCATCTCCAACAAGGATTTTTAAATTCTGATTATGAGCAGTCTAAATTGAAAATGGAATGAAATAAAGAAAAGAAAATTTATCAATCCGTCAATCAACAGAATCAACATGGGTACAAGATGTCAATTATTAGCATTAATTATTTTAAGGTAATTTTAAGCACAGTTGAATAATGTGCCTTTATATTTTAAGATTTTAGGCCAAAACTGTGTCCTTATTGATCTGTCTTGTCTTATATTTCTACCTGAAGCTCAAAGAATGACTCTTCTTTCATCTATTGCATCTTCACCTCTTTGTCCCATTCCTCTGTCTCCTCCACACTCTCCTATTCTTTTATTGAGGGACTCAGAAGTTTTAGGCAACATCTTACAGTAAAGAGATGGCGCGGTGACCGAATGGTCAGAGCGTTGGACTCCTAATCTGAGGGTCCAGGGTTTGAATCCTGGAGGTGACCGTGTTGTGTCCTTGGGAAAGACACTTTACACCATGTTTCCTGTCCCCACCCAGGTGCAAATTGGGTACCGGCATATTCTGCTGCGTCCTGTCTAGGAGATGAAGTAAAAATCATCTGTTCCGCTTCCGAAACGAGGATAAGCTCCGGCTCTATG
The DNA here is from genome assembly GCA_039654405.1 of Bullina lineata. Classification (NCBI taxonomy): domain Eukaryota; kingdom Metazoa; phylum Mollusca; class Gastropoda; family Bullinidae; genus Bullina; species Bullina lineata. Next base: position 6,046 of record JBDFRD010126371.1, read on the forward strand.
GGCCTCCTGGCCTTGAAGGAACTTACTTACTTACCGTAAAGAACTTGCGAATATAAATGTTACTTTTACGATCCACCTATCATAAACTTTCACATTCTGACTGCAGTGAAAGGGCTTCGATTATAACTCTAAATCAGTAAATGATATGGTGCTCTTTCTATGTTGAAACTGGCAGTAGCATGTTATTATGATTTAACGTCTTTGTCTTAAATTACTAATAATCTACTAAGAGATACTACTCGACTATAGCTATAACTCTTGTTGGCGACTAAAGCTAATAAGAATGTTTTTGTCTCTCCACAGCTTGGATAAAGACAGCATTGTCCTCAAGCCAATGCAGTGGATGCTTGCCGCTGTACTTTTATTGAAAATGTATGAATTAAATTTACAAACACAGAGAACTTCCCTCTTACCTTCTCACCTTCATCTTATTCTTATTTTTTTTCCCCGCATGAATTAATTCACAAAAATAGAGAAATCTCCCCGCCATCTAAATATTCTTTTATGTATTCTTGTTGGAAAATAATCTAGGTATCGTCTTCATGTCTTTCATGAACTAAAGTATGGCTCAGATTGACCTTAATCATTAACAAGAACATTTCTTTTAGTTATTATTTTATTTTATTTCATTTCATTGTATTGCTCCTTTTGTTGACTTATTATTGTTATGAGACCTCATGTTTTACCTTTTATCCTGAACAAAGGGTTCGTCAGATAATAACATTTCTCGTGACAGTAATGACGACAGCTTTCTATCACAGTTTACCCGTGTAACAATGTTTCTCTTTTCGTTTTCTTTTTGTACTAAAGGTTGTCCACCAGATACCAGCATATCAGAGCTGCCTTCAACACTGACACAGCGACCCGCTACTTCACCGTTTTATTGACAGGCATCGGTCACATTCCAGCAGACTTGGATCAAGCTATAGAGGACATTTTGTGCAAAAAATAAATATGCTTGTTTTAAATATACAATTTTGTTCGTGTTAAAGATCATTGAAATGCATGTCTTCAACAGTTGGTGGCTGTCTGTTTTAATCTGTCTCCCAAATGTAGTTCTAATAAATGTGAGTGCACCGAAGAATGGTTGTGCCAAAGGTTCTACTTTTTAGCAGAGACCTAGGCAGTTTTTACATAATATGTTAGAACTTAGCCTGGTTTGATTTGTAATTTGTTTGGGATCAAATTAACAGCATTGTTTTCAAACACTATGGAGGAAAAGAAAAGAGGGAGGGATTAAAAATGTTGACGTGCTTGGCCACTTCCATAAACTCTGCACACAGGTAGGCCTACATCAAAATACTAAACCATCAGCAATTGCACAGTTCATCATCAGCCCATTGCATAACAGTAGAATATCTTATGATATGTAATAAAAAAAATGGTGTGCTTTGGAGAATTATATGCCTTCCAAACTAACTGTCAATTCTTTTTAGGTGCTTCAAATTTGAAAAAAAAAACAAAAAATGGAAGTTTGGTATTTTGACTTCAAAACGGTGCTTCTTGAAAAAAATATTACAATTAATTTGAGTTTGTTGAAAACGAGAAGTCAATCCGTTTTTCGTTTTGTTTTGGACATGTTTTGTTTTGTTCATGATTTATTAATTAAAAAAGCAACAAGATGTTGCGCATCAAACAAAACAGGGAATTACTTGGAAAATGTGTGCAGAATTCACTGAGAATAAAACACAATTTAATTAGAATAAGGAAATAAGGATTTTATATGAAAGGACTGCAGTGCAAGAGAGTGCAATAGGAACAGGGAAAGAAGGTGCAATGAAAACACAAAACTTAGGCAACTACTAGTAATCTAGATCTAGATTTACTTGACTTAGATCCTCTTGGCTCTTTGTGGAGCACAGGGCCGCAACTAGATCTAGATAGATCTATAACTAAACCGTATCACTTCTACAATATAACAGGGATACATGTAATTTGTTTGTTTTAGTTTGTCTTCCTATTTTGGAAATTGGAGTAGATCTAGTGAGTTCACTGGTTCAGTCACTATTTACGTGATAGACACATGCTCATGGACATTCTGCGCTGATGCGTCAGTCTTTCTTTTGGAAACGAATCCAAGTTGCATAGATTCACACATTTTTTGTTCTTGTTTCAGAAGACTGACTGTTCCTTGATAAAGTTCTGTTTGTTTGGTCGGTCATCTCTTAAGACACTCGACCCGATTCGGCCGATCATGTGTAATCTCTGATCTTAAACTTCATCTAAACGTCATGTGTTCTTAGACAAGTGCCATCCACGACAGACTAGTGTCCTGTCTAGGAGATGATGTAAAAATCATGTTTCGCTTCACACTACCGAAATCGGGATGAGCTCCGGTTCTATGGGCCTCACAGGTTGAAGTTGAAGGAACTTTACTTCCTTTACAAATGCCGTTCATAATCATATCGCTGCAACACGGGGAGCCATTATCACATTTAGTCAGAGTTAGATCAACAGTTCTCATCCGGGGTCCGCGGTCTCTTATGGTGGGAGTGGGACCAAGAAGGGGACGCTGGGTTTTGATTAATTGTTGGCGTATCTAAATCTGTTTCAGTGAATTTTCTAATAAAAGTTTGAGTTTAAAGTGTATAGGTGTAAACATAGAGGCATTTTAAAACCATTTCAACGAAATGAAAAAGCCATAGTATAATTAATTTGCATAAAGTAATTGTTCAGCAAACAAAACTTCTGTCATGTTACTTGTACAAAATTTTCAAAGAAAGGACGTGGAATCAACGAAAAAAAATTGCAGGGAGAACACCGTGTAATTTTCAGATGGTCTTGCCTTATATTTTTTACGCTTTTAAGTGAAGAAATAAGAGATATCGGAAATCCAGCGACGGAAAGAATCTACCATGGCTTCCCGGTCGTCCCGCGCCCCCCGTCCATCCCGGCCTTCCCGTCCATCACAACCATCCCGTCCATCACGACCATCACGACATTCCCATCCATCCCGACCATCAAGACGCGGGACTACGGTGGATAATCAGAAGCACAAAGTGGAATATTTATTTCCAAGTGGATTTGATCGTTTTCAAACTGAACGCAAGAAACTAAGTTTTTTGCATAAGGTAAAATTTCTTTGTTTGTTGTTGTTGTTGTTCTTATTCTTGCCGTTCTCCTTTCTTTTGTTCTTGTCGTCGCCGCTGCTGTTTGTGTCGTTTCCGCTCGTGTTGTTGCTGCTGCTATTATTGTTTGTGGTTGTTGAGAAGGCATTTTTGATATTGTCGTCGTCATCATCGTCATCGTCGTGGTTGTTGTTGTTTTTGTTATTGTTGCTGCTGTTGTTGATGCTGATAATGATGATGATGATGAATGTGAAGATGATGGTGAATGTGATGATAATGACGCTGATGATGATGATGATGATGATGATGATGATGATGATGATGATGATGATGATGATGATGATGATGATGATGATGATGTTAACGAGGTATAACACAATTACTCGTATTCTTTGTTCTCCGTGGCTACGCGCCTTACTATGTGCGCTTGCATTCAGAATCCAACAATCCAGTTATCGAACACTGATTCTCCCATACCAAGCAAGCTCGCCCCACCCAGTCGGTCACCCAGGCTACAGCTGCTATTTCGCAACATGCTGCAGACCAAATCTTTCCTCCCTCTCTTCGCTGCTCCCCCCCCCTTTTTTTTCTTCCTCCCACCTTTCACCCCTCCCCTCACTACCACCACCATGGGCCTGTCCCCAGCAGGCACAAACACACCGCTTGTGGAAAGCGACCCATGTGTTAAAATCTCTACCCTAGTTTCCTCAGTAATTGAGATTATGCAATTTTTCTAATACTAATCCATTTTCCATTCCACTCGGGTGAGGGGATCTCTTTAACTGTCAGAATCTCATTCATCTCTGGAATGGAAGGAATTAGGGAGGAGAGGCTGAACCGTGGCGCGCTTCGATTGTCCGATCCAGCAAGAGAAGCGAGGGCGCCCACAAAGGCTGGATTTAGATTTTCTTCCTTGATTCTGTTCAGAGGACGAGGGGAAAAAGAAAGTGTCTGTGGCTTGTGCCATTTATCCGGGATATCCTTGCTTTGTTTTTTGTTGTTCTTTTAGTTGGGTCCTCCGTTTTGTTTCCGTGTCTCTGAAGCTTTTTTCTTTTTCTTTTTTTTTTTAAGTCAGCTACCACTAATACAGCCAGCAGCCGGGCAATGATTTAAAGACAGAAAAATAGTGTTGATTTTATTTGGGAAAACAGTTTTGATAATTAAACCAAAGACAAAATATGCCTTAGCATTCAGTAACGTGCCAATATCCGAATTGCATTTAGAACGCTCACATCTAGTAATATGAACCAGATAAAACGTTAACTAAAAAAAAAGTAAAAAAAAAAGTAATGAAACGATTGTGGAGGCCACATCTTATTTTGCAGCAGCTCAGAACTAAAAAAAAAAGTGCCAGCCGATATTACGCCCTGGTTCTTCTAAAACATAGTCCTGAATAGAGAGCGCCACGGTAATTGCAATTCGATTCCAATCAATCAAGAAGAGAAAGGCTTTCTTTCTGTGCAGTGAAGGCGAAGAAGAATAGTAAAATATCAATGGCTGCTTCCAAATTGAAAGCGATTTCATCGGTCACAGTCTTCTCCTACTCCATTATTTTTTTTTTTCAAAAAGTAACTAAGTGAGCGCTTTTGTTCGTGTTCACGGGGTTTACCGTAGATCCCTTTCAATGTGTTCTCGTGTGTGTGTGTGTATGTGTGTGTGTGTGTGTGTGTGTGTGTGTGAATGTGTTTGTGCGTATGTGTGAGTACGTGTGTATGTTTGTATAAGAGAGAGAAAGAGAGAGGAGGAGAAGCTATTGAATTCGTTTTACCATTTTACACAATAATTAATATTACAATTACTGATTATATTAAATCCAATTTAATTAATACATTAATTACGTTATCAGAAACTATCGCAATTTATATTTTCAAGGCAGAATTTCTGCGTGGAGAATTTAAATCTATGTTTTAGAGTTTTTTGGCGAATCTATTTCAGCACTATTTCCTTGTACGCCCGTGCAACTACAATGGGATAATTTCATGGTATCTTATATAATACAAACGTTTTTGCTGAAATGTTCTATCGAAAATTGTGACTTTGATCATGTATAGTAATTAAATTTCCATATGTTATGTATCTACTAATAAAAATACTTCCTATTTACATTTGAATAACGTTTTCTAATTTTATGGATATTTAACCCCACGACGTGCCCCATAGAAAAGCGCAAACAAACCTACTAACTGTAAGCGTAGTTTTCATTAGAGCAAGTACACAGGATTGTGGCTGGAGATATGTTACATATTTTAATCTAAATGCCTAAGACATCCATTGTGATGCCAAAATCCGAACTCCAATTAAAGCTCTCAATCTGTCATTGTTCATGAAAAAAGAAAACCAAGCTGAAAAGAGAGAGAGAGAAAAAAAAGAAAGAAACGACGCAATGACGGCAACAAATCTGCTTCCACTTTCACAAGGCTGTTCTCCCCAGTGGCACGCTTCCTATTCAGAGTCGGATTCATTACGTCACATCCTGTTGGTCTCAGATCGAGGCTGGATAAGAAGAGTTTGAAGCGAAATGTGATATTTTGCAATTCTTTTTGTAAAATCGTTACACGAATGCTTGAAACTTCCAATCTAATTTCCAAGCCACGTCACGGTGGATTGAATTACTCGGGGCTCCATTGATTACACCTCTAGCAATTTCTCAGCCGTACTGGGGATGAAATAGAAATAACGTGTCATTGGACTGCTGGGTCATGCAGAAAATAATGTGTTCACTTGTTTAAGCCTGTATTGCTTTGAATTTGACGTTTATAATATTGACTTGCAACTCACAATAAATGAGTAAATAAAAACCCTCTTTGTCATTGCAGCATCTTTTTCTGGACAAAAATTAGTCTTGCAAATACATGAATATTCAGCCAAATCCCGTTGAAATATGCAATATCTTAACCAAAATAGTCAATAGTGTACATGAATGTTGTCGTAAACAAAAACACTACATTTGATTTAGTGGGGCGGTGGCTGAATGGTTAGAGTGTTGATCTCCTAATGCAAGGGTCCAGGGTTCGAATCTGGGAGGTGGCCGTCTTGTGTCCTTGGGCAAGAATTTTTACACCATTTTTCCTCTCCCCACGGAGGTGCGAAGTGGGTACCGGCAAATTCTGCTGAGGAAAGTAAGTCTACGACAGACTAGCGTCCTGTCTAGGAGATGAAGTAAAAATCGTCTGTTCCGATTCACGGTACAAAAACCGGGACAAGCTCCGGCCTCTATGGGCCTCATTGGCCTTCAAGGAACTTTACTTTTTTTTTACTCTTTGATTTATTCCCCTTTTGTTCACATTCTCTTATTCTTGGCCAAAGCACCAAACCAGAAACTGATGGTTAAGTGGTAGAGCATTTGCCACTGATTCTAAAGAACCTGGGATCGATGACTAAGTAAAAGCTTACATCCTACCTCAAATCGTTTGTTTACGTACCGCTCACTCTGACTGGAAAACAAACCTTCGTCTCCCAGTGTGACGGGCGACGTTGTAACACTTTCAACTCGGCCCCAACCATTCCAGATTCATGCTCAGCGTGAAGCTTATTGTATAAAACGCAGTCACTCAAACAATAATCCAGGATTCTGTGAGGTTTTGCTTGCGTGTCACGCACTGTACCCAGGAACGGAGAAAAATACAGACCGGACTTGGGGAGAGTGAAGAAACGTGAGTGGACAGTGTATTGAGAATTGTCAGAGGATAGACGGCAGACAGAGAGAGAGAGAGAGAGAGAGAGAGAGAGAGAGAGAGAGAGAGAGAGAGAGAGAGAGAGAGAGAGAAAGAG
>JBDFRD010126482.1:0-12878 GCA_039654405.1 Bullina lineata
TACACAGACTACACAGACTACACAGACTACACAGACTACACTGACTACACAGACTACACAGACTACACAGACTACACGGACTACACAGACTACACAGACTACACAGACTACACGGACTACAAGGACTACACAGACTACACAGACTACACAGACTACAAGGACTACACAGACTACACAGACTACACAGACTACACGGATTACACTGACTACACGGACTACACGGGCTATAGAGACTACATGGACTACACATACTACACGGACTACACAGACTACACAGACTACAGAGACTACAGAGACTACAGAGACTACACAGACTACACAGACTACACAGACTACACAGACTACACAGACTACACAGACTACACAGACTACACTGACTATATGGACTACACGGACTATAGAGACTACATGGACTACACATACTACACGGACTACACGGGCTACACAAACTCCAAATAATAATACAGAGAACAACATGAACGTATTTAGTAAGTTTCACATGGTTATTTGGATGAAGGGGGAGAGGAAGGGAGAGGGAAAGAGAGGGGAAAAAAAAGGGGGGGGGGGCGAAAGAGATGCTATGAAGCAACGCAATGAAATAAGTCTACTGTATGTGACAGAATCTAGGGTTGTCGATATTAGCCTCACTCTTCTTTTGTGAATTGTGTTGTGTGCTGTAAAGGCCTACCAGTTTCGTAATACGAGGATGGATTGAAAAGTAATGCCTCCAAGGTCATACATCTCTTAATAATTGAGACACACAAACGAAACTTATATCTATATCAAATGAAAGCTCAATTTATTCCGCACAAGATGGTATATCACTTCTCTACGTAGTCCACACTCCGTTCAACACAGATTCGCCAGCGCCGGACAACTTGTCGCATGCCGTCAGAGAAAAATTCTGCTGTTTTGTTTCTACACCAAGAACGAACATCTTCCTCCACTTCTTTGTCATTTCCGTTTCGGGTACCCGTCAGATAAGCCTTTAACTTCGGACAAAGGAAAAAATCAGATGGAGCAAGGTCTGGGCTGTATGGCGAGTGTGGAAGTGTTTTCATCCCAAAGTGGTCCAGAGCAGCTTGTGTTTCACGACTTGTGTGTGGACGTGCGTTGTCGTGCTGGATAATCACATTTGTTCCATTTCTAACCCTCTTCAATCGCCTAACAGTACTTACATCAACACATGTATCACCGTAAACAGCCTTCATTCTCTCATAAATTTCAATAGGAAAGCATCCTTCTGCTGTCAAAAACTCAGTAAACAGCTCGCTGTTTTAATCGCAAGTCCATAGCAGGCGCCGTTTCCCCTTTGACAGAGTGCTGTACTCCCATGTTATGACGCGCTAGATTATGTGCACATCTGACTTCACACAAACTTGAAAGTTTGCAGAGTTGTAGCCAAGTTGACAGAGAGCATGTGTGCACAATTTGATTAAAATATATAAAATACTTTTGAAGATATGACATTGGAGGCATTAATTTTCAATCCATCCTTGTATTTATATACAGGCTCTTTTTGAGATGACCAACGGTCTTTACAGCAGAGACAGCCAAGTTGATTTCTAGCCCTATTACAGTAATATTTGTTACTCTTTCCTTGGAAAACATACCAAAACTTGAAGAAAGTACGGAAATCTCTTCAGACTTCGCCAGAAGATCATCCAGCTTCTCCCCTCTCTCTAGAACACTTTGGATATTTTGTTCCATTACGGATTTCACTTTCCCAAGCGTTCCATTCAATACCTTCAGTTCACTAAGTCCCCCATGTACTTTTTTAGATGGTGTTGCTGCAGCTTGAAGGATGGGTGCGGTGGGTCAAACAAGCAATGAAAACTTGATGAAGACACAAACATATTTATTCTCATGCAATACAAGGGTGAAGTGATAGACAGGGAACAAGGAGAAGCTGAAAACGATGCTCACAATATTTAATGGCTTACACTGCTTCTAATTTATGATAACATTTATGAAAGCTGCAGGGAAGCTACACTAGTGAGGAAATAAGAAATTAACTATATGATGAGTAATCAATCTATCCCAGAGTAACAAAACTACAAGCAATCTCTTTTGTGTTGTTACTGTGAAACAGCAAATCTTACTTGTTTGACATATTTATCCATTACCAGCATGAAAGCAGAAGTGTTACTGTCGCCATTTGAGTGTGATACACTTTCTCACACTAGGACACTTTCACTTTACTTTCAGATAAGTTTATTCTCTTTTTTCTTTTTCTTTATCTTCATCTTCATCCTTTTTTCTCAGTCTCTCTTTTTTTTCTCTCTCCATGTAACTGTTGTGGTTAGTATTAATATTGTTGTTTCGCTTTAAAGGCAGTAATTGTTGACAAGTTATTTGAAGTATCACCCTTCCCTAATGCCTAACTGCAGAGATGAGTATTGGACAATTTAGTGCAGAATAATATTTTCAAAGGCTAATTAACTGAATACTTACAGTAAAAAAAAAAAGCAATAAAGACAAGAATCTGTCTCATCCTCTTGCTTCCACATTGCTTCTCATACACTGATTAAACTCAACGAAACAAAGAAAAAAAAAACAAAAAAAAAACTTACCACTTCTTACATCCTTCTCCTCACCATAGCCGCCTCTGAGACGCAGTACCAAGTGCATTATGTCCCCACACATGACGTGGTAACTATCACCCAAAAATTTGTCATCTTCCAGCTGCCACCCTGCATAAATCAGCCTCTGCTGGTCACTGGCTATTCCCTTAAGGTCACTGATGGAAGCCTTCAGTTCTTTCACTGTCGTGTAGTGACCACAAGGTATGTTGAGTATAGATCCGTCCAACTGTTTCACTTGAACATGTCCCCACTTCCCTGTAGATGAGACAACAGTGACTACAAAATGGAGTAGGTGATTGAAATATTGTTTAAAATTTGAACGTCCAACATCCACGTGGATTGGTTCGAGATACACGTGTTGGGTGTTCGAGAATTCCGTGTCATCAATACAAAGAAAAGATAAGGGCTTAAACAGGGCCGAGAATTATATTCGACATGTCCGTGAATTCGAGATTTCTGTGTTCGAGATAACTGGACTCTACTGTACTTTGAAACATGACCAGATTATCATGGAGCTGTAGGAATGTGGAGGAAATGACCCGGTGAAGCTCAAATAATAAGATTTGTTAACTCTCTCATGTTCGGCTTGGCCACACCCAAACTGGCATTTTTTGATCTAAAAGAACTCAGGTTTTGACCATTCTATTTAGGATTAGACTGGTCTATTTTGTAACATGTCTCTCCTGTATAAAAACAATTCTCTTTATAAAATATATATATATAGTCCTCATTGTGCTGTGTCAGCACATAAGGCCGGTCTCTTAAAAAAACAAAAATAACGTTAAACAATATTCTGTTGTCAATGTCCAGAAAGAAAAGAGTTCTTTGCCCATTACTATTCTTTGGCAAAAATGATAGGTTTTAATTAAAATTTTAAGAAATACTTTCTCCAATTTTTTTTCTCTGTGTTCCAATTAAGCAGTAATTGTCTCTTTTGGAGTAAGTCTCCTTGATTCTGACTTGCATTTGTCAGAAGAACCCAAAAAAGTAACACAATTCAGAAATCTTAAAATGCAACTAATTCATTGTAAATTCCTCAAAACCTCACAGTGTTTGGTTAAACATTGTATCTCTGCCTGTACAGTGACCATGCATTTGTCTTGTACTTCATGTGTTTGAGAACAGGATACACACACAACTAGTCACAGACCATCCAAAGTATAAGCTATCTTTGCTGCAGTGCAGGAAAATACAGTTCAATACACAAACATTTTCTAGGTTTGCACGATGATTTAATAATAAGAATTTCAAAATCTGCATATTTCATTTTGACTTTGTACTATATTTATGCAAATCTGAATTTTTCAAATGTATACATTGAGAATAGATATAATGTGATTAAAGATTAAATGTTTAAATAGATCTGTGTAAAACAGTAAAGTTCAATTGACATTCTGATGACTTCAAAAGAAATACAGTAGAGTCCAGTTATCTCGAACACGGAAATTCACGGATATGTCGACCATAATTCTCGGCCCCGTTTAAGCCCTTATCTTTTCTTTGTATTGACAACACGGGATTCTCGAACACTCAACACATGTATCTCGAACCAATCCACTTGGTTGTTGGGCTTTGCCCTTAGAATTTCATAGACAGATAAGACTTTTTGTTTAGCTGGCTAACCCATCTTTCGACAAACCACGCGCAGGGTGGCTTTCGCTTGGAATGGGTGGGTCAGGAGTGATGGGAGCGCAGTGGGGGAGGAAGGGAAGCACAGTGGGGGGGGGTTAGGCATGAACACTTGCGGCATTGTGTGACATCTTTTGTTGGTCAAGCCAGTGTAAAAGCGCAGAGGTGGGCCTACTTTCGCACTGTATCACACGGTTTATTGCTCACAAGTAGTATCAACGATTCATCGGTCCACTCCACCATGCAGAAGAGAGAAAAATAAACTGTCTAACATTACAAAAGAAACATGAGATTGTAGCTATCGTCGATCAAAAAACACATAGCAAACTGAAATTTGTAAACAGTTTGAAAAACCAAAGCCAACATTTGTCAACTTTCATCAAAAATCAGGACAAAATCAACAGTATTAGCTAGGGATGCCAACCGAACAGAAAAAAAGCAATGCACGGTCAAGTCTGAAGCTATTGAGAAGGCTTTGTTTGTTCAGTTCCAACAAGCCCGGGCCATGTTCTATTACCCCTCTTGTTTTTTCTTCTTTATTTCTCTCTATAACAAGTGTCTTCATGGAAATAACCAATTACAGATATCTCGAACACTATTTCCAATCCCTGTCGAGTTCGAGTTTTCCATGCTCGACTGTAGTTTCAAGAACAAACAAAACTGTCAGGCACTTTTGCTGAATCATGAAGAGCACCAAATTTAAGCAAATAATTGCTAGTATAACAACAGTTTGGGGTCTATCACATCGATTCAACATAAACCATTGAAGCACAGTTTTTGAAATACTAAATGAAATCTTCAAAAAGTCCAGGTTTACCTGAGCGTGACAGGCCAAATTTTAATTTCGTTTTCTCGTCCTGCAGTTTGTAAACTCTATTGCTCAGTTCAGTCAAAATGGCAGCAGAACCGGTATACACTTCTTCACTAACGGATTCCATCTTGTCTTTGACATCTGTTGAAGAAAATCAAGAACAGCTTATCAGATTTTAAGAACATCATAGATTTGTTTAAACACAGTTGTATTTGTGCAAATAAAGAGGAATTATGTCTCTTATTTTTTTGGAAAAAGAAAAAAAGATCAACCAATAGTATCAACATCACATTGACAAAATATTTCTGAAAACTAAAAAAAAAAACCAACTTTAATATCAATAAACTGCATAACAGAGAGAAGGAAATAAGAAAAAGAAGTGAAAAAAACTGATCCACGGCCTGTTCTCCACTAAAGGTGAAAAGGTTTTAACGAAATGAATTAAAATAGAAAAGCTAATTTTGTCCCAACAAATGTAATATTTCAATTACTGGATTAAATACTGTTAGAAGAAGGCTCAATCCAGTGGGCAAAAAGGGCTCACAAGTTGTCATTTTCCTCAAGAACTGGAGAACTTCACAATAAATATGATAAGTGTCAAGTATTCTGATATTGCAGAATAACCTAAAAAAATTAACCTGTAATATATATTCAGTAATTAAACTATTCAATGAGCCTACTTTCATCCCAACACAATATACACATACAATGTCAAGCTCTGTACATGACAATATTGATATGAACAGGTGCATTTGCTAAACAAACCTTGAATAATCACACTTGCCAAACAAAATTTACCACTACAAAAATGTACAGCCTCAATTCTTAGAAGAAAACTCACCATTGAGATCTTGGAAAGTCTCATATCTTAGACAAAAATCACCATTGAGATCTTGGGCAGTCACATATCTTAGACAAAACTCACCATTGAGATCTTGGAAAGTCTCATATCTTAGACAAAAATCACCATTGTATGGTTGGACAGCCTTATATCTCAGACAAAACTCACCATTGAGATCTTGGACAGCCTCTTATCTTAGACAAAACTCACCATTGAGATCTTGGACAGCCTCTTATCTTAGACAAAAATCACAATTGAAAGCTTGGACAGTCTCTTATCTTAGACAAAAATCACCATTGAGATCTTGCACAGTCTCATATCTTAGACAAAACTCACCATTGAGATCTTGGACAGTCTCATATCTTAGACAAAACTCACCATTGAGATCTTGGACAGTCTCGTATCTTAGACAAAAATCACCACTGAGATCTTGGACAGTCTCATATCTTAGACAAAACTCACCATTGAAAGCTTGGACAGCCTCTTATCTTAGACAAAAATCACCACTGAGATCTTGGACAGTCTCATATCTTAGACAAAACTCACCATTGAGATCTTGGACAGTCTCATATCTTAGACAAAACTCACCATTGAAAGCTTGGACAGCCACATTTGCTGCCTTGGCAGACTCGCCCTGCAGCTCATAGGCTCGGCTCACCACATCTGCAGCCTTCACCTGAAACAAGAAAACCCACTAGAAATCAGACTGTGCTTACACAAAAATTGTTGCATTGTCAATAAGAAAGAAGAGGAAATCAGATTAAAACTGGGATGGTGCGTTAAAAACCTTAAGCGAATTCAATAGTGAACAAAATTCTTATGTTCAGCTACAAAGTTGCACTAGATCAAATATTTTTTATACTGTTTCTAACCGTGCAGATCATTAAGAATATATTTTTATCTTTTAGCAGTTATATATTTTGAATAAAAAGCAGAGATACATGATAACATGCTGCTATGCCAGTTCATTCATGAGTGAAATGTCTGTTACACTGCCCCTGTGCATACTGACTCACTGTGTCCGTCTTCAACCTATCAATTTGAAACAAAAGACTTCATTCATGCAATGTTTCAAGAACCCAATTCACTCCTAAAGAAGTTTACCTGAAAAGTCAATCTACAACCTCCCCCCCCCCCAAAAAAAAAAAAACACACACAAAAAAAAACACACACACACACTTTTGACGACATCCAAATTGTTTACACAGACACACCAAAACAGCCCTTACCACATTGACCACATCCAAGTTCTTCAGACAGAGTTCCTTGGCTTCTATAAATCTCTCTTCCACTGTCCTCAGATTCCGGCCCAAATTGTCGGACAGGTGTTCAGCCTTGACCTCTTCCTCCAATTCCTTCAGTACAAAGGTCAGTGGAAGCATGTCCACTCCCTAGAAAGACATATCACTCCATGTCTTAATCTGTCTTTTGGAAGGCCATAGTCAATCCATTGCTGCCTTAGAGCAAATGCTTTCAACCAAAAACTACCAAGTATCAAAACCATTTTGAATGTTTACTGAAAATACTTTTCATAATGTGAATTATAATGAAGCCTTAGTATCATTTACTCACGAAAGAGGAGAAGCAGGAGTAGAGGATAAGGAGGAGGAAGAAGAAAAGGAGAAAGAGGACTAGGAGTCGGATGAGGAGGACTAAGAGATGGATGATAAGGAAGAAGAGAAGAAAGTAGAGAGTCGACAAGATGGAGATTGAAAAAAATAAAGCAACGTCTAAGGTAGAACAGAAATTTGTGGCCTCACCGGTGTAGTAGTCCAGCTCATGTAGTCCAGGATGTCCACACTCTCCTTGACCACCAGATTTTGCATGCTGGGTCCAGGAGTGAGCATGTCCTTCTCATTCTGTTGGAGAAGGAGGAGTGAAAAATTCCAAAAGTTGAACAGAATTTTCTCAGGACGTGCGTTAGAGTTGGAGCTTGAGCCGAACAGCTTAATGTTGGGGTTTAAACTGGCATAATTTTAGTATAAATGGAGCAAAACTATGTTCAACTTCTTTTCCTACTACAGAAGTTGAGACACTTAGACCAGTATCTTTTCAAAAGTTTTCCAGATGCTTTAAAAACAAAATCTCTTAATCTTGATTCATGAGGTTATAAAATAATTTTGAAAGTTTCACTCAAATTGACGTTAAATGTAGTTTGTGGTCAACCAGAAGATGATAAAAACCAAACCAGACAGAGGTGAACACTTAAGATAAATTTCCAACACATCATTTCCAATGATGGTCTTTACTGAAAGTTCCAAAATATTATATTCTTCTCCTGAACAAAATATTTTCCATGTCATTGCAAAGGACAGTAAGCTAGCCTTTATGAATGGCACAACATAAATTCACTGTTTCTTTGTTTTCATTAATTATTTTCAACTCCCGCAACGCAAACGGCCCAAATTCTTTCTCTATCAGTCATTCTCTATTTCCATCCCTCTTTTCTTATTCTCCTATTTCTGTGCTGGAATGGAAATCTCAGCAAATATAGAATGCAAAGTTCCTTTTCTTTCCGTAACTCCTATCTCTTTTTGTTTCCTCCTATCTTTCATTTACCTCCTCTCTTTTCTCCACTGCAATGAAGCTGGTGAATTTTGTGACAATGGAATACTCCTTGCTCAGCTCAATGATGTAATTCTTCAGGTCCATCTTGGCTATCTGCACTCACAAGAATAAAAAATTAATAAGTGATACATAAAGGCAGAAAAATAGCAATTCTTTGTAATTACATTCATCTCATACAAAAATGCAGCCCTATGCTCCTCCTGGAACTAAGAGGATTAAGTCAAGTAAGTCATCATACAAAGATGAGACAGCAACTAGCAACCAAAAGGCCTTAAAGACTTCTCCAACATTTATTCTAATCAAGTACAAGTACACTTTTTCTGTGAATGGATTCCTCTTTCTTCAAATGGCTTATATGATATGATAGTTTGTGCTTTTTTAAAACAGGAATTGGCATTGTATCCTGGTACTGCGTGAAAGTAACATCAAATTTACATGAAACCTACTTTGTTTATGTCAGGTTTATTCAACAGCAAGTCAAAAAATGAACAGTAGGGGAGAATGCTTCCAATATAAGAACGCCACAAAACAAAACAAAACCAGACATATCGACGTCTACTGTCTTCAAAGGAAAACAAAAAACCACAACAATTAGAACAACATTAAAAGATAAAGAAAGAGGAAAAGAAGAGAAGAGAAGAAAAAGAAGAAAAGAAAGGAGAAATAACTTAGCTGAAAATGTTTGGTATTTTTGTGGCAGGAAATGGAGATACAGAGGAGTAATCTTCCTTCAAATATGTCCAAAAGAGCCACAGCTTATCCTTGTTTCAGTGGGATAAAGCAGTATGGATGATATCAGATCACATCCTATAGAGGACATGCAGTCTGTTAAATATACTCATACTCCTTCAATTTTTACTTCATACCTTACTGGGAAGAATAAAAAAATGTGCAGTCTTTCGAAAAAAAAAACCCACAGGGAAAAGTATTTCACACATGGCCATCTGGTTGCAAGTCCAGCCGCATAGACATTTGGCTGTAATGCTGCTTCTTATTGTTATCAAATTCCAGCCTATTACCATTTTCTGGGAACAACTAACCTCATGTTTCGTCCTGTCTCCAGAAAGCATTCCGTCTTCCCAATCACGGATAAGGGCTCTTGCTGTCAAGCGATGGACGATCTGAGAATAAATAAAAGAGGTGTATTCTAATTTGAGTTCCTTATGAAAATGCTAATGATGATGATAAAACAATGTTTTGTTACATCAGGCTTTTATTCATACTGAACAAGACTTGCTATGAGTTGAGGATTTTATCAGTCACGCAGATTATAAAAAAGATTGCTGTTAATGAACTGTGCCTAATTTATGTAATCTTTACTTTCAAGAGCAACAGAAAGCAAAAATGTCAGCGGGAAGTGTGATGTAGTGTTAGCTGTGATGACAGTTATTGTACAACTCTAAAGTCACAGCTGAAATAAATTGTAAAAGCTAAAAATGAAATCTGAAATCATATATGGAATACAGTATAGATCTAGAGCTCCAAAAAGCAAGGATATCACGGGACAAGATCCAATATGTTGACAATTACTGTCTTCAAGGGGAACAATTACAACAGTAATAACAACAACAACAACATTTGCACAGAAGGAGAAAAAGAAGATAAGGAAAAAGAAGAATAAACTTAGTTCAAATCCATGCTGAATCTAGATAGAAGAGGAAGTGGTAGATGTAGAGAGCAGCATCAGACAATGTGTAGAAACAAATAAGTGCAGACCTGTCCTTCGGTGATGGAGAGTTCTGAGGAGGAGACCACAGTTGACACCTCTTGTCCTCCCACGCTGGCCTTTAGTGTTGCCTGTAGTAAGTAAAAAAAAATAATGGACATCCATTATATGATGGGGTTTCATTGCATATCAAATAATGAAATTCATTTCATGGCAGACAAAATTTGACAGATCTTTGCCTCAGTTTACAAGTGTTGTATGTCCACTTTTCACAAAATCTGAGTTAAACCCATAGGCTATTACTACATGTCTTTGTATTTTCAAGACCATCAGTTCACTTTAAGTATGAAAATTCCAATATGCATTTGTCATAGGTCCACACAATTGAATGAACCAAAATTTCTTTGAAATGTGATTTCTCAAAACTTAGTTGAGTGGAAATACGACAATTGTAAACTGAGATGACAAGATGCTACCAGATAATTTGAGGTAACAGTGGAAGAAAGGTAACAAGGGAAGAAGGCAATGAAAAAGAAGACAGGCATATTTCATAATGCTTTGGTGACAATGATGCGATAGCTGTCAATGACAATTTACTATACTCAGAATGTTCAACGATGACATGTAAACATTTTTCTTCTAATTTAGTGAACTTTCAAATATATTAAAAACATTTTTAAAAGTGAAAGACAACATTTTGACAAAACCTGAACTACAGTACTTTTATTCTATGTAATAAAACATTTCAGTCACAATTTTAAAATCGACTAGACTCTATATTTTGAAAGGAGATAAAAAATTGCTCAGTAATTCAACTGTGCATTTTGATATTGGCTTTATAAAATTTATACAACTGTATCAATGTAGCAACAATGATTGCAGACAGCCGACTTTATCCGCTGGCATTTTGTGATTAAATTTATCATTAAATAGTATCCTCTCCACACTTAAAACCCTGGATATATCAGCTCCATGTCAACAGTATTAATACTTTAAAAAATAAAATTATTTTGAACTGTCAATAAAACCTTCTTAAAAAAAAGAGTATTAATACTTTCAAAAATGAAACTATGTTGAACTGTCAATAAAATCTACTTAAAAAAAAAAGAGTATTAATACTTTAAAAAATTTAATTATGCTGAACTGTCAATAAAACCTACTTAAAAAAAAGAGTATTAATACTTTAAAAAATTAAATTATGTTGAACTGTCAATAAAATCTACTTAAAAAAAAGAGTATTAATACTTTAAAAAATGAAATTATGTTGAACTGTCAATAAAATCTACTTTTAAAAAAAAACATGTCATTACGTTGACCTGCCAAGAAAACCTACTTTAAAAACATGCTATTATGATGAACTGTCAATAAAATAAAACTCCTGAGAAAGATACCCAGCTTAGTAGTTTTAGTTCTACCACTTACCATAGTGCAGTTGGGCACAAATCCATACACGACTTGTCGCGAGCCACTAAAGAGGGCCGTGATCTGCCTTGGAGCCTGTACAGGCGGAGGCAAGTTGGAGTCATACTGTCGCCAGTCGACAGCCACGGACGTCAGGCCTGGTTGGAAAGCTTTAGAAACCTGATTCTTGACCTGAGGAAAGATTTTTTTTCCGTTATCGTCTTTCTTATCCTATTCTTTCTTTTTGCACGGTCATTTGTCTTCCTTCCTGATATTTTTTTCATCTTGCTCCTCATTTTTTTTCTTCTCCGTCAGCCACAAACTAATAGTTTAAAGCCAGTATGTGTAAAATTTCAAACCACATCATTTCGCAACCTAAGTAATCAAAATCTAGTCAAGTGTTTTCATTCTAAAAATCTGAGAAATTATTTTGAGTATCACCAGTATAGCAAAAAATTCGCTGTGTAAAATATGAGTTTTCTGTGCCTCCAATGTAAACTGGCAATATACTTTTAGAGCACCATTAACATTCTGATAATTTTTGCATGATCATGCTAACAAGTCCTAGCTTCTCAAGAAATGTTTTGATATAAATGGCAAATTCACTGCATCGTACAATTAATTGTAAACAATGTTGAGGATGTAATTTGGCTGTAAATCCTCACCTTGGGTTGCCACTTCGACTTGGTCTTGCTATTGAAAAACTCGAATGCTCCCCCGCTGACACGTGCCAAAGCTTTGAGTAGGTAACCATTGCATGTAGCACTGAAAGCGAAACAGACATTGGTTTTAGCACCTAGAAATTATTTATTGTGGTTAGTGTTCAATATAACTAAATTTGTTTTAAGAAAAAGAACATCCTCTTCCCCAAATCAAAAGTAAATAGAAATTTAAGGTTACACAATTTTTAAAAAGGGAATAAAGAAAAAAAAATATAAACAATATATACATACTTTCACCTTCTTTCTTCTTCTTCTCCTACTTCTACGCCTCCTTCTACCTCATCAAATAATTTCCCCTTCTTGAACTCACCTAACACCAAAGGTGAACACACGCATATGAGAGGAGTGTGCAGTCACCAGAGCAAGTGTTTGCTCATCATTGTTGATGTGACCGTCAGAAATAAGGAAGATGTTCCGGTGACCAGTTGACTTGGGTAGAAGTGAGTAGGAGTGGAGGAGGCTGAGAACATCTGTGCTACCCAGTGTGGCCGTGCAGCTCTGGGAATGAAAGATCTAGTTAGTCATTCTAGTTTATGGATGAGGGGGGTAGATAGGTTATTTAACGTCGGTTTTCCAGTCCTGGCCCCATAAGTATGGACTGACGGTATCCTGCTACCGGTGCACCGGTAGCTTACCGTGCGGGTAAATCCGATTA
>JBDFRD010126593.1:0-24189 GCA_039654405.1 Bullina lineata
ATAAATGACAATGTCAAAAGAAAACATGCATTCAGGATACATTTTCAAGACGCTATACGAGACCTATCACTTATTCTATTAGTTTTTATATCATTAGTTTTTATCTCTCTTATGTTTATGCGCAAATTATATTCTTGAGCCTTTGATATTTTCAGACGGGAAAAAGCACGCAAACTAAAACACAATAAGATTTTAATGACGTCATTGATGGGTGCTGAGACCGAGACAAGTCGCTCATTTGCGTAATTGAATTTCGGAAGTATGACGTCTTTTCCCATGCCCATTATTACGTCATTGACTTTTAATTGGCGGTATAAAGTATTTTTATGGGGCCTCAAGCTATATTCTGATCTCCTCGGATAAGATCAATTTTTTTTTACTGAAATTGACCTTATCCGAGGATCGGTTAACGTGCCCCTCCGATAAGATCAATAATTTTTTTGGTCCCAAGGGGGGTCACCTTATCCAAGGAGTACTGTAGTTCTTTTTTTTCCTAATGCATGCATAGTTTATTTTACATTTCATTTCTTTCTCTTTGATTCAAGAATATTTGGATAGAGACGAAGTAATTTTGTAGAAATCTCTTTTCACAATGAATAATAAGCTATTGGCTTAATTGTCATTTTAATTCAAACTTATTTTTTGTCTTCTTCAGGAGATTCAAAACCAAACCATGGAACAAGGACGTTTTCAGAACATGTGCCCTTACTGCCCTAAAAGTTTCAAAAAGCCAAGTGATCTGGGACGGCATGTGCGAATACATACTGGAGAAAAGCCTTTTGTCTGTGATCAGTGCAATCGTTCATTTACTGTAAAATCAACTTTAGACTCTCATATGAAAACACACAAAGCAGGTATGTACAAAACATCTCATAACATTTTTTTCAATACAATGCTACTTTGTTGAAAATGAAATGGTGATGATATTTCAACAATTTCTTTTCATAGTTCTGTGTTACTGATTCATTTTAACATTTAAAATTTCATTGGTGCATAGAGAGGCTTACTGTGGATACACCCTCTCATGTGCAGAAATAAGGGGATTGGAGTGTGAACATATTTCAGGAGAAGGCAGGCTTGGTTGCCATATAGAAACTTTTTGCTCATATGAAATTAGATTACACTGAGAGTGTACCTCTCATGTGGTTTCAAGCACTGTCACTGACTGAACCATCTTTCTGGACAAGAGATGTGTTTAATTGAATCATAGCTCCTTTGTTTTTAGCATGGCAGGTATAGAATTTTCGGGGCTTTCTGTTTTAGAAGTTAAACAGATCATGATGGGCCATTACTCCTACAATGCTTGGAGATCATTAACTATAGACCATTTACAGCATAGTTTTAAATTTTGTTTGGCTATTTCCTATAATGTGGTATTAGTTCATAATGAAGTCATGAGCCACAGAGCAATTGAAGTGGTTGAACACTAGGAGTCAATTTTGTCCAAATCAAGTTATCCAACGTAGTGATTCATACAGTTTTGTATAATCAAACTTCGTGATTAATACTGTTTTGTATAGAGTTTAATGGATATCAGTGATATTGTTTACAAAAATTTCTATTCCTTTGTATTTTTTTTTCAGCGGAGAAGTCCTTCCTGTGTCATGTGTGCAAGTCCATGTTCTCCACCAAGGGTAGCCTTAAAGTTCACATGCGCCTTCACACGGGGGCTAAGCCTTTTAAATGTCAACACTGTGACATGCGCTTCCGTACCTCAGGTCACAGGAAAAGTCATGTTATTTCCCACTTTAAAGGTAAGTAAAGTTCCTTCAAGGCCAATGAGACCCATAGAGCCAGAGCTTATCCCGGTTTCTGTAGCGTGAAGCAGAACAGATGATTTTTTACTTCATCTCCTAGACAGTACGCTAGTCTGTCGTAGGTTTACTTCCCCAGCAGAATATGCTGGTACCCAATTCGCACCTGGGTGGGGAGAGGAAATATAGTGTAAAGTGTCTTTCCCAAGGACACAACACGGTCACCTCCCGGTTTCGAACCCTGGACCCTTGGATTAGGAGTCCAACGCTCTGACCATTCGGCCACCGCGCCACCTAGAACTTTAAAGGTAACTGACTTTAAAAAAAAGTCAAAAAAAAAAAAAAAGGGTTTCCGTGTTCATATTATGGCAGATGTGCTGAAATATAGAAAGTGATTGAGCAATATCTAGTAAGACAATAGCACTTTTTTTTGAGAGATGGATGATCTATCTCAACAAATTAGCGGTAGCAGCCAAAATGTAATAGGATTAGTGAGAACTATTTTTATATTTATTCAAGTTTTCAAAATAGAGAATTTAATTCCTTTTTGCATTAAAGGAAACAGACAGGCCAGTTTCTTGACAAATATTTAAAAACTGTAATCTTATATGGTTGTTTCAGCCAAAGATATTACACACTGAATGTGCTAACGAAAGTATTATTTACTCTTAAAGATTATCTTCCAGTGAATAAATGGAATATAATGTGTCTTTGCCAGGAAATGAAACAGCTGTGAAAAAGAAGCCCCCTAAACCTCAGCCCCAAGAAGTCCTGAACACTTCTCAGGAAAATACTGTGCAGCCTCAGATGTTTATATTTACCAACCCTCAGCAAAATGCAGCTAACAATAATGCTTCTTTGAACAATCAGGTGAGTCTTTGTTTTTTTGCTTTAGTGGGCAAGTTTTCATTTTTACGTTATTTTTTTCTATAAGTGAAAGCTTTTTAGTAGGAAGATTTAAATTGTTTGCTATCTGAAGTTTCCTGAAACTATCCTGAACTATCCATCCAATAGTCTTGTGGACTGAAACTAAAACGTCTTAAATCAAATCAAATGTAGCGGTAGAGATTTGCACCGATAAGATGATGAAAATATCTTCTGTAGTTTCTTTATTGTGATTTACCCATTATGCTGTGAATAGATATAATTCTTTAGCATTTTCTCTTATTGTGCTCTGCAGCTGGTTGGTATGGATCAAACTGTGGGATCTCAAGTGATCAGTGTTGATCAGTCATTGCTACAGAACCATACAGCTGTGATGCCAGTACAGCTGGCAGTGAATGAAGGACAACAGGCAGAGGCAACTCCAAACACTGGGCTGCCCACACAGGTAAGAGCAGAAATGTGTCTTTATGAAACTGGTCCACTTTCAATCTATATAAATATATATGCAGATGTCTTATTTGTTTTGCAAATTTTAAATTAATGAATCAACCTTACTGAACTGTCTATGCCTCAGTGAAAGCACTGTTTCGAGTAGAACCAAACCTAATCAACGTACAGCGCTGAGTATCTGGAAGCTCTTTGGGGGTAATAAATTGCAGTAGCCTTAATGGCTCAAATTTTAAAAAAAATATATTTTAAAATGCAAAAGTAAAGTTCCTCTAAGGCCTGTGAGGCCCATAGAGCCAGAGCTTATGCCGGTTTTGGTAGCGTGAAGCACAACAAATGGTTTTTACATCATCTCCTAAACAGGACATTCGTCTGTCGTAAGTATAAGCTATGCATCTGAAATATCCCTTTAGTGAGAATATAAAAGCAATCCAAGTATTGTGTTAGAGCCATTCTCCAGACTCATTTTTCTTACCTATTCACTTCTTTTCTTCTGGTCAGGTTTTGCAAGGCTTGGATGGTGGAATTCAGCTCCAAATCACAGGCCCTCTAAATCAGCTGACCCAGAACTTCCAATTGTCTGGACTGGACTCTGGAATGTTGCAGCAAGCTGTAAGCCTGTTGTTGAATCTACTTGCTTCTTTTTTAGTTCATTTTTCACTATAAATGGGTGATCACTGGTCAGGACAATATTTTTTTATTTGTATAAGTCTACATTTTTATATTTTATATTGTTACAGGCCTGTTTGTTTTATCCTATTTTATTTATTATTTTGTGTATACTTTATATGCGTTTTAAGTGAAAATGCCCATGCAGCAACAAATTTTTTTGTAGAATTTTTGTATCAGGTTGGTCTGAAAAGTAGTAGCATTCGTGAGCTTTGACTGACTTGATCATGTCAACAATTTGTTCCTTTTGTTCAATGATTTAATCAAGAGTAGAGTGACTTAGGGCAAAGGTTGAAGCTGTTGTCCATTACATTTTCATCATGAGGCTGTTACTTCGTGCAATAATTTTTTCTTTTTCGTTTCCTATTCCACAGATTCAGATAGATGCCTCCCTCCTTCAACAATTACAGCAAAATGGTTTTATCACAATCAACCCTGGTGGAATCCAGCCAACTCTAACAGCTGATCTTTCTCAGGCAGAACTAAACCAGAATGGAGCTGTGGCCACCCCTGCCTCTATGTCCAACACAGAGGGTTTGTTAGGGCAACAGATCACTGCTACTGACGCTATGATTGGCCAGCAGGCATTGCAGGCTGCTGATGGTCAGTAACAGAATGTTTCCATGTATCATCATCATCATCATTGCCCCTCACCCTTATCAGGGTATAGGACACACACAAAAGATGTCCTCTTCATTCTGTCCTGGGATAACTTTGCCAGTTCTGACCATGTTTGTCCTGTTCGTTCCTTGTCTCTCTCCACACATCTTCTCCATGTTCCCCTTGGATTTCCATTTATACTGTACATTAAGTAAATTAAATTTATCATCCTTAGTAAGGTTGCTCATTTTTTATCAAGCTTCTTCATATTTATGCATCCTACCACATTATTTCTTTACATCTGGGCGCTTTTCAGTCATGCATGTCCAATTTGAAGAAATATTTTGCTGTATTCTTATCTGCTTCTGAAATGAAACATTTTGTAAAGTGAGAATAATAGTTCCGCTTGATGACAGAGTAATATTTCTCTGTATAATGTAAAGAAACGCATTTATAATATTATACTATGTCTTGAAATAGAAGAAACTGTATTTAATATTAATAGTATTTATTTGCTTCATTGTTTTGAGACTATTTTCCTTTTTTTTTTCTTTTAGATTCTTGCCCAGAAAGAAAGAAAAGTCCTTATTTGTCTCAGCTTATTGTGTTAAGCTTTAAAAAACTTATTATGATCAGCTGAATTCCTTTCACTGCCTGCAATAGCTAGTTTAGTGTTTTCATTTATAGCCAGATTTCATTCCTCTTGCCCAGGTTCCCAAAATGCTGAAGTTCTTTCAGCTCAGCACAACCATGCCTCTGAAGCTATGATCAATCAAAGTGCCCTGGTTATGCAGACCATCTCGGGGGGAAATGCATCAATTATCTCACAAGAAGAAGATCAGAAATCTCAGCAACAGCAGCATCATGCTCTGCAGGAAAGTTCTCAGATCCTCACTCTACCTGTACCATCATCTGCACAAGTGAGAAATGCTTTCTTATTGAAGATAATTTAATGACTTTCCTTCTCCTTCTTTGATATTGTATGCAATTTGGGATTTGGTTATTCATTGGCTGAAGATGTATTAGGTACAGTTGTTTGGTGATTTTGAACTGCGTGATTTGTATTAATTTTGTACGTGGTAATTGGGAATTTGCCTGTCAATTTTAAAAGTTATACCTTTGAAAGATATGAAGCCTCGACAAGAGATGGAAAATAATAGAAAGTCAAATACAGAACTTATTGGGCATGAAATAAACTCGGTTAAGTAAGTTCCTTAAATGTTCAATTCTTACAGGGATACTGTTTAATGTTTCACTTTTATAATTGGAGGCTGTATAGATTAGCACAGCTGCTTTCAGCAAAATAAAATTGTTTCATGAGTTTCTTAAGAGCAATATCAAAGGCAAAAATAGCTTTTATCCCCTCTCTGAAAGCAATGTTGTAGACCGATCTTTGTTGAAATTTTAAACTGAGATTTTATTTCACAGGTTATGGCCCCTCACAGGGTTTCTGATTCCTTACTGAATCAGCCCAATGAAAGGCTGCTTTCTTCAGCTGGAGTGACAGACTCATTGATTGGTGTGTCTGTGCATGCAAACCAAGACAATTACTTGCAGCAAGGGACTGTCCAAGTATCTGATGGAATGATCGGTCAAGATGGTTTGATAGTTACCGGTGATGCAGTCATAGGAAGTGGGGCTGATCACACCATATTGCAGAGAATGCATTTGCAGGTTACAAAGTCATATTTTTCTTTTTACACTTTTGTTGCTTGTTCTTGTTCTTTTTTTTCGATCTCAGGTTGAGTGAGTTCTATTTTATGCATTTTATATGGGGTAATATTTGATGAGAAAATAATTTTTAATCGTACAATAAGTTGAATTGCTGATTATGATGCCGGTGTTAAAAGATTTACAAGTGAGGAAAGCGCTCTTTAATTGAACATATGTCTATTTTCCTTGAAATTAAGGATGCAAATGCAAAGGCGTTTCCAAGATCCTTATCTAATTCCTGTGTGGTGTTTAGGAAAATCTTAAAAAATTAATGAGCATTACCTTTATCAATTGCCCAATCTTTTCATTCAGCTGAATTCCACAAAGTGTTAATAATTGATTAAAAGCTCATTGGTGGCTTCTGTGATAATTTATCCTCAGACTGTGCCCATCTCTGAATCTGTGAATCCAAATATCATTTCACAGCCTATGTCTGACTTGCAAGGGAAAAATGATGGAAATGATCTTGAAAACACAACCTTCCTCACCACAGATGGTCAGGTATGTTTCATGCTAAAATGTGATACAGGTAAAAGAAGTGGAAGAAGAAACACAACATTTTCATCCACTCACTCTTATGTGAGAAATTCAGAAATAGATTTCTTGACTGCGAGTTGCTATAAGACACACAGCCCTCAAAGATGTTTTTTGTTTATATTTAAAAGGAATGATGATTGTACCAGAACTCAAAGTTCTCATAAGAGTACCTAATTACTTTTTAATGAAGAAAAGCTTAAAAATGAACTAAAATATGGAAAATATTCATGGTATAATAATCCTAGACATTTTTTGCAGAAAGTTTTTTTTTTTTTTTTTTTTTTGTTTGTTTGTTATAGTAGGAAATCTTAAGAGAAACATCAGGTTTGATGCACCCTGTCCCTTCTGTGAAAGAAAACTTGAAAAGTTTTGTCCTTTCAGCGGGTAAGAGTGCAAGCGGTGCACGGTCCCCATGGAACAACCCAGGACCTGAATCTGGTGAAGCTTCAGGAAGTGGATGATGATGTTACAGGAGATGAAGCTCGCATGGTGAACATAGCACATCTGGTGTGTGAAGTTGTGCATGAAATAAGTATAGATAGTTCAGACATGCCAACTTTACGGGTTTGCCGTAAGAAATTATGGGAAGCCGTCAGAAGTTATGGTTTATAGGCAATGACGGCAAGGATTATGCTGTTAAATCTCATTCCCGTTGTGTTCTTTGTTCTCTGACATTATCCTTGTATGCCGTAAAATTACTCTTTTAGGTTCCTCATTTTACTGCAAGTTCAGCTTGTGATTACTCCAAGCTTGAAATGGGGTTGACATGTCTGATAGTTGTATTGGAAACATGAGAATGTCATGAAACATGACTGAAATAACTCTATACTGTTGATATACTGATACCCTGAACCTGTCAGGGAATGACATAGATAAATACATTTTTTAAGGAATAATTATTTTTTTGTAACATGTTTTTTTCAAATATTAGAAAAAAAAGTAATTTTTTTTTCTTTCCATAGAAATATTACAGCTTCTAAGCACTTTACATATATTTTTTAAATAATGGTTTCTTATGTATATTGTGGAAAAACATTTCCAAAATAACTTATGTATTTTACAGGATCAGAATCCAGATCTTGGGCATCCAGTAAATATGATGGATGAAGATGAAGAAGAGGATGATGATGAAGAGGAGGAGGAAGAAGAAGAGGTCGACACAAGTGCACTCATTCCTACAGCAGCAGTAGTTAGCCTATCAGAAAGGCAACAAGAGGGAACAGAAAGGGGACATATATGTGGAGTAAGAGCACTCGATTACTGTACATTTAATATTACTTAATTTTCCCACCTGAGTCGCAATGCTATCTGTGCAACTGAAAATGATAATAGTGATTATAAAATGTCATAATGCTTGTATTATTATCTATTGTACCATTTTACATTCTAAATGTATATGGATTAAATAAATTGAAATGAGGGCAGACAGAGACGCTGTTAAAAATAATATATAAAATATAAAAATCAATTAACTGTTAATCAGTGTAAATGTGAACTATTTGCACTGATACTAGAGGTAAAACATAAGGTGTGATGGCCACAACAAATAAGTCAACAGTTCTAAAATGACTAGAAAAATAGATTGGAAGGCACACTGGACAGAACTGAATTCAAATTGTGGGTGATAATTGAAAAAAGTTGGTAAGACAGAAAACGGGAAAAAAAAGGATGTTAGTTTGGCTCATGTAGAAGTAGCATCTTTCTTCCACTTCCTCATGTAAATGAGGATTGACAGTGGTTTCACATGAGAAGCAGTGTAAAGAATCAAAGTAAACGTCAACACATTGATAAGTTGATAAAATGTTGGTGAGTGTAGAGGTCAATAAATCAAAATATGTTGAGTGCAGTATGAAGGTATGCGCTCATTTGAAATAAATTGTTTTTCAGCTTTGCTTCAAGGGCTTCAAAAGGGCGACCCATCTCCGAGAGCACATGCACACTCACTCAGCTGGACCTGCATCAAAGAAGCCCAAAGCTACCCCACACAAGTGTAATGTTTGCCTTAAAGCTTTCCAAAAGCCTAGTCAAGTGGAACGTCACATGCGAATACACACAGGTTGGTGCAGCTTAACATTGATGTGTTTTTTTGAGGGTCCTACTGTCCAGTATGAAAAAGGCAAAATTAACTTAGACTCTACCATCAGTCATTTCATCTCTCATGTTGCTTTATTTTTTTTTTTATTTTAAACATTGTCATTTAATTGATGTATCATTTTTGTGATAAATCGTTTTTAATTATCTTTCCTCATATCTATGGGAGTAATATATGACCTGATTGGCTGCAGTTTTCTATAAGATTTTGATGAGCGTGAATCTATTGCATCTGTCCTATTCTGATTTAAATTAATTTCGATGTTCATCTTTGCATTGGGAACCTCTTGAGTTCCCCTTCACTACATTTCTTTGAAAAAATGAGGGCCACTTCTCCTTCGAATCCATTTTCTCCTCTTCATTTTCAATTTCTCTCAACTTCCTTTTTTCCACGCTATGCTATCCTAGCATTTTCATGTAGCTCTCTCTCTTTTTCTTAGTTGTGTGTGTGTGTGTATATGTTGCACCCTTGAAGACAGGAATATCGATAAGTTTGGTCCCATCTTGTAGCGTCCATCTCGTGTGAACTTTCTTACTTAGTGCCGCCCTTGTGTGTCATTTACTACTTTTGTTTGCACAGGTGAGCGCCCCTTCAGCTGTCACATCTGTAACAAAGCCTTCAACCAGAAGAACGCTCTTCAAATTCACATGCGCAAACACAGTGGGGAGAAACCCTATGTCTGTCCGTACTGCTCCGCCTCTTTTGTACAGCGTGGTAACCTGAAGACCCATGTCAAGCGAGCTCATCACGTGGAGATGGTCAACTCCATGAACACAGGCAGGGCAGGGGGCAGTGTGTCAGCTGGAAGTGGTGCCCAGTCAGCCCAGGAAGGGGTTGGAATGGTTGGCCCTGATGTCGGAGTGGGTGTGTCAGGGATTGACCCCGATGGTATGGATCTGGTGGAAGTGGGGGAGCTCTTTGGCCAAAGTGGAGTCTAATAAGAGAACAATCTTGAGCAGGCTTAGGTGCTTACAGCAGGATGATACTGGTGAAATATGTAGACTTTTTTTTAATAGATTGATCGCTTGATTTGTCAGTATTACTGTCCAGTTGTTCTGGGTTTGAGAGGCTTTTATAGCAATAAGCATTTTCTGATGATGTTGGGTAGGCCTATCAGTAGGATTTGTAAGAAAAAATGCAAAATGTACAGTTGCTTATAGAGCGATGGAATCATTGATTGATATGTTTTTTTTTCATTCTTGTCTTTCATTGTTTCTTGCTAATGAAACATCTTTTTCCAATTGATTCTGGCATCTTACACACATATTGTGACAATGATTCTATATTTATTCATTCTAGCCAAGAAAGAAAATGATACTACTGTCAGCTGATACGTTTATGCAATTTAAGAATGTTAACTTCTGTAGGTTTCAAAAAATTATATAATATTTATATATTACCACACATTGGCATTCTTCATATATTTAGCCATCCTAATGGCTTTGAATTACTTATGGAAAGATATAATTTACGCTGTCTGTTTCTAGATGATAAAAGACATGTCAGATTGTCTGTGTGACTTTAAGCAACAAAAACTGGACTCCTGGAATCCTGCTTATTTTTAGCCTTTTTCTTTGATCTCACATATTTATTAATTTATTTCTTAATGTATGCTTATCAGAGCTGCCATGGAATGATTTTTGACAGTTTTGGATTTGTACTTGTAAAACTACAAGATTCTACTTCTTCCTCCATCAGAAAGCATACAAATTATTTCTCCAACTGAGAGATAGCTTTCTACACAAAAATGTTAAAGCAAGGTGATACTTAGGTCTGGAATTTTCCTGGCTCTTTTGGGAAGCTGAGAAAGGAGCAAAATGTGTACAAGGGAAATGTGTACAAATATTTCTAGTGCCTGGAAGCAGGTAGAAGTAAAGCATTTGCTTGGCAGGCCAAAAGTGTCAGTGGTGCATCATGGAGGCTCAGAACTATTGTCAGGATAGATTTGTTTATACTCTTATGACAAATAATTTAAAAGTGGACATGGGTTAAATAAAAAATGCTTGAACTCAAAAAAGGTTTGGAATAAAGAAAATAGGAAGTCACTGGTCAAAAATTGTTAGAAAAACAAAAAGAAAGAAACATGAGCTGCCATGATCCTTAAGTGATCAGGAAGTCAGAAAGGTAAATCAAGGGTCAAACGCAATTGGACTCGGTTGTAATAATTTATCAGTCACTTTAAAAAAAAAGGGGGGGGGGGGAGGGAGGAGAGAAGAGAGAGAGGAGGAGGAGGAGAGAGAGTAGAGAATGTGCAGGTTTCAAGGGCAAGTGATCATAACGTTTGTGCTTGTACAATGCATTGTTTTCCCCCTTTTTTCTGTTCCCTCCCGTTTTTGACATTTTGGTTCTCATACTTTCTTATAAAGAATCTCTGTTGTCTTCACTTGCATATTTTACCTTTTTTTATTAGCTAATTTTAACAAGGTATATTGAAAACACCAAATGCAAATAACCTGTTACTGTGTAATTGAAGTTGCAATTACTAAAGGCAGTTCGTAGCTTTGATGGGAAAAAGAAAATTATGAATGGAATAGGTTGAGCCCATAGCATCTTTAATTCTATTCTATAGCACATCTATGGAATGGAGCAAACAGTAAAATTTGTGGCTTTAGACCTCATGGCTTTTACTATAATAATATTCTCTAAATGAAAAAAAAACGTGTGATTCTGCTGATTTTGTTTGAACCCATGTTCACTGTATTCAGTCTACCTCAATTCACTTACTCAGGCTCACCTCTTTGCATTAGTCTAGTCGTGTATGAGGATCAGTAACATCCCCCATTGATTTTATTGTATTCAGAAATAAGTAAGAATGAGATGCTGTAGGTAAAATAAGGCGCTAATGTTATCATTTTAAGAAATAAAACATGAAGTGAGATTTGTGTTGTGAGATTGCATTCTAGCTCTTATCGTCATCATGGTTTAGTGCCAAGGCAATATTCTCAATTGCATTTACATGGTAGACAGCTTCTCTTTTTCATTTTAGAAATAAACATTCTCATATTCATGCGGGATGCGATTCATGACGGCATTCTTGTTTTAATATGAAATAAATTTCTCATCTTGGGTGTCATTTATGTCAAAGTTGGAATAAATTTAGAATGGGTGAGGAAAATTTGTTTAATGGGTAAAATGGTTATGTTTTTTACTTATTTATTGTACAGGTTTTCATCAGAAAAACCACTTGTGATAATATTGCTTGAGAGTATGTAATGTTGTCACAAATGTTCAAGTAAGTCTGGAAACACTACAATTAAAACAAAATGTGATTCATCTGTCCATATAATATATTATGTATTGAGTGAAACATATTTGACAATTTTAAAAGTGTCTGTTTAATTGAGCTTCTAAAAGATATCTATAGCAACATTTCATGTTTGTACTAGAGAAAATATGAGTTTATACATATGTATGTATGTATATATTATAAAAATATATATCTAAAAATATTATGCATGCCGTGAAATTGTTTTTTATATATGATGGACAATTTGTTGGTTCAGAATTGTTGGTTTTTAATTAAAAGCTGACACAAGATTCAGAGAAAACTCTTGTCATTCAATACTGTACCCATTACTCAAGTTAGTTTCTTCCAAAATATTTTGTTGATCAGCAACTGTTCAGTCTGTCTGCAGTGCCGGGTATAAAAAAAAGATTATTTCTTGTTCATTTATATCAGTAAACATTGTTTTTCTTTATAATTAGGTTCGCAGGTGATCAGCCTCAATAGCTTTTAAGTGTAAGGTATTAAAATAAATTTGTAAGACCTGCTGTACAGATTCGCACAGTCAGGTTGTATTGCTTTTGTAGATCCTGTGGAAATGATGAAATTACCAAGTGATATCATAATCTTAAATCACTTGCATCTCTCTCGCTCTCCCTCTCCCTCTCTCTGTATACAAAAAATGCAAAACCCGGATGTGATAGTTATTTGTTTTAATTTGTATCTCTTCTCAATTCACTTTGCAGCATGAAAGAGAAGAAAACAATACCCAAATGTACTTAAATAATGAAAAATAAGACAAACAAAACATAGAGTAAAACAGTCAAATAATTCCCCATGGGAAACGTACAAAACTGATAAATCACGCACATATTTAATGGCCGCTAAGTGAGGAAAGCCTGGGTATTTAATTACAAAACAAAAACTTGCCCTGAGTGGCATTTTAAAATGTAAATTCCCCTCCAAAATGAGCAAACTGAAAACATATACACTGACATTGATTGCAAGTTATCTAAAGCAGTCACAGGATTTTCTCATAATTAATTATTGATTCAGGGACAAACATGGACTGGAAGATAATTTAGAAAGTTAACCTGGAACAATGCCACAAAAAGCAGATTTAAAGTAAGTATAAGAGGTATCAATGGATAATTTTGAAGAACAATGCAAAATTGACTCAAGCATTCAACTGGGGGGAGAGAAAACATCACAATATCAACAAAACATGGTTTGAAAAACGTCTCAAATAAGGGATTTCAAACATTCATCCACTCGATACTAGACCAACTGGTAAATAAGGGGGAAGAGGAAGGAGGAAAAATGTAGTAAGATCAGTATGGGGAAGATAAAAACATGATAAATAATACGGCTGATAAGTGGATAGCAGGATTCTGCTAGGCATGGATAGCATAATCTCTGTTGTAAACTCAAAGAATACATGGTATCAGTAAATGCTGTGTGGGACATGACAAAGGTATAAAAGCAGCCACCACAATATAACATTAATAATGGGACATTTGTTCATAAGAGTATAATCAGGATTTCAGTAAGGAAAGATGGGACACTCAATCACAAATTGAACGTTATGAATAGCAAGAAAGAAAGCCCACATTTTACGAAAAGAAAGAGAGAGAAGCCAAATTACATAATTCACACCTCACAAGAACAGCTTGTTCAACCTTCACAAAGCAGCTGGCTATGTCAAATACAAATAATTTGGACGCTTATCCAACCTAGGAGATGATCTAAAACTCATCGAGCCTTATACTACTTATAGGCCTGAAAGAAATTTAGTTAGTTAAAATTTGTTCATTGTGCAGACTTATAGTCCACGATCATTTTCAAAACTTAGACAGATATCTTGATTAATGAAAGAAAATGGAATCTAAATTCATAAAATGTTAATTCACATATAAGCTTCACAAGTTCAAATAATTTTGGCATTTTTTTTTTTGCATTCATAAAAGCTGCATTATTTACCTATAAAAATGTCCAATTTTACCTATAAAAAAAAAACAACAAAAATTCAGATTTATCTTCTCCAAATCAGGACAATGGTGAGAAGAAAACGTCTATGGGAACAACTAAATAGAAAATTTAAGCAAACTTTCACATTGCTGCTTCCTGCCGATGCTATGTTTGCTTGATATATATATAGATACTTATAAGGTGGTGAAGGAAGCATGCAGTGATGAGGTAATATAATAAAATAGGTAATTCATGAAATTGTTGCATGGAGAATTGCAAGGATCTCTGACTTGTCAAGCATGCTTTTCATTACATATTATAATCATTAGCTGAAGTTTTCACCATCATTCAGGACTTCATAAAATACAAAATTCTGAATATTTCATAAGATTTAAATTGTAAACATTGTAAGTATGTGGTAGAGCTACTGAAAGATTCTCCGTATATCCAGTCCTTTTTGTAAATTTGTCTTAGTACCAAAACATTGACCATAAATGTACTACATCAATATGTATTTTAAATCACACCCGGTCGAATATAGATCTATCTATTTTGTTTTATATATTATGTATCCTTACTTCTCAAAATTAAGCACATAACCTTGCAATTCTCTTTAAAGGAAATCTTAAATTACAAAAGCTTAAAAAATTTCTAAAATGTGGTTTAAGAAGTTTCACTCATGGACCAAAATAAAGAGATATAGATCTCTATTATATAAAGAAAGATAGTGTGAAAGAAAGGGAGACGGAGAGAGAGAGTAAGACACAAGACAGGACACAAAGAGAAAACCAATTAAAATCCTGGGCTTTAATGTTTTGTTGCTGTTGTCCAGTTCATTTGTTTCATGCTCTAACACAGGAGCCTTGTGAAACAAACCTCTTCAAATGTTGACAATGAAGATTAAGGTTATTTGACATTCAGGGAATGTGAATTTGCCTTCGTCATAAGAAGGCAATGGCACTGAATCTGTGCTATATCCAAAATGTCAATGACAACAATGTTCATTTGCTCATGGAAAAAAGGAAATTAAAATGTCTTTTCAATGCCTACTTTAATCGAATAGAAAAAAGAATGCCACCACATCTACACTCTAACATAATGAATAATAATAAAAAAAAGGGTCATAAGAACTACTCGCAAAATGACAATAAATCTTGTCAGCTGCGTTGTTGCATAAGTGCAAGTAAACAACACACTTCACAAACTCAACAACAAATTGTGTTATGTATGTTTACTGACAGAGTGATGGATGTCTTAAAGTTCAGTCCCACCTAAAGACTGCCTTCTTTTATTCAAGAGAAAATATATAAAGGCAGGATCACCTGCCAACGAGGGTGGACACCCTTTAAAGAGTTCCTATGAAATAAATGGAGGTGACATTTAGGTGTGGCCAAGCCCTATCACAACAGGTGCAAAAAAAAAGTTTTGCTTATTGTTTTTCCACACCTGCAGTAAAGCTAGCTAGAAAGCTGTATTCAAAAGCTCCATTTCAACCTGGCGGCTGTTGTGTGGCCTGGCCAATGAATGACATTTATTTCCTGATGGCAATTCCGTTTGTCTATCATCAAAGTTGCGGGGCAGAAACCTTGACAGGAACAGAAAGACATCTGTTCCATCAATAACCAATCAGGATAAAAAAAATTAAGATTTTAATAAATTTTTTACTACACTTCACATGCAAACGGCTGTAATTCACATCGATCAAAATCTCCATCTGAGCTGAGATGTAGATGTTAATCACTTTCAGCTCTTCATCAATGATATCACAGCCTGTATGCAAGAGGAAACTCAAAGATGCTTTCTCAATTCTGATTATCCGTACAGAATGGGGTGCCTTGGGTCCACCATAAGACAACTTCATGCCTTCATGTCATTACATTAGTTGGTTTACTTTGAACTCTTGCTGTATTGCATACATTTTTTTTTCTTTTTAAAACATGCTTGAGTAGTGAGGCACTGTAGTGCAGTTAGCAATGAGCTTGAATGTGTGCTGGCATTGACAGTATCCAACTACGGATCAATGAGAACATGAGTGTATACTTAACTAATCAAGTTTTGTTGCAGTAATCTGCTTGTCATGAAATAAGATGAGCAATCATCACATACCACTCAAATAATGTTAAAGATTTTCAGACATCAACCACATAAACGAGCACCAACATGTACCCTCACATTATGTAGCGTACTCCTTGAATGCACTAGATATTCTTTTGGGGATTCTACCCACGGCTTTTTAAATGACACCTTATGACACTGCATAAATAATTTATAAATATAACCATTTACTTTTTTCCATGAGCATACATATTTTCGGAACCAACCAACCAAACAAACAGAAAAAACAAAAGAAAAGCAAAAGAGCACAGCATATTTACAAGTCAATCACATTCATCGAACAACGCATGAAATCTGGAAAAACTACAGTGCAACATCCATACCCCAAAAAGCAACTGTAAAAGCTCAACAATGTACGTCTACATCAAAATTGCCCATGCAACATCTCAGGAGAAAAAGAACAACACTTCAGCAATCACAGATTAAAAAATGTATAACAAACAGTCTGTTGTAAAGTAAAGGAGTTCACTCACATACAAAAGTAAAGGACAGCCCTACTGGTTCTACAGAAACATGAAAAAAATGCGCCCACACCCCAAACTAAGCACAACCCACTTATGCTTAAAATAACAGAAAACGTGGTTGTAATATCTGATTCTTTAGGGTTTACTCAAAATTGTAAAATGGATTTTTCAAGCGCTCAAATTGCAGCTTTTCATGAAGTAAAACCATGCTGTAAACATTTTTAATTCGCCGTACAATATTCAAATTAGATAAGCACCAAAAAAAAAAAAAAATTATAGACTCCCTCCCTTCCTCTATTAAGAAAAATGCTTATACATGTACACTAATAATTATAAGATATTTAAGCCCTAAAAAATATTAATCATTACGTAAGTTTTTGAATGAATGGGAAAGTTGATCTTTTATTAGACTATTTATTAAATATTCATGTACATCCATGAACTTTGACATCTGGTACAGCAATGCTAATACATACAGTATCAATGACATCATTTAACGTCATTGTAATGATGATCAAATACCAATGACAACATTGTCACAGTGTTCTGTTGCTGATGGCTTTTTCTGAGTAACATCCATGACAACAGATATAGCTGTATACTTTTCCAAACAGCTGAAAATGTTTTTTTTATAAAGCTACATAAGTCATATGCGATTCATAATACGCATCTCCCAAGACATTACAGCATTACTAAAAACAATCTTCAGATTTGTTTCAGAGAAATGACAAATCATCAAAGTCTATTCCTTTGTCTCTGTTTTTATTTTGTTTATCTATATCTTATTCATTACAACATTATTTCAATGAGTTTTGTTTTTTATTTCGTTCAAGACTTGAAACCATTCACTATAAATCTGCTTTTAATTTTGTTTTGTTCATGAAAGATAGCATGTGATGTTCCAATTACTTGACTTCCAAAAGAAATTCTAAAATAAAAAGGAAGTTTTTTTCTTTTTGGTATTTGCGTAACTTAGCCAGCTCTTTGTCTTTGTAAGACTCCATATTTTTGATGCCATTTAAAAAAAGATCTAGATATGTCAAAAAAAGTGTAAATCTCATTTATGCACACAATCTGGCCATGCCTTTTTTTAAACTGCAATCTATCCAAATCAATTTTTCCTTAGCTACAATATTCTTCGCTTATCTGTTTTCTTTCGTTTAGATTATCTCTATGATCAAGACAAGTGAAGATGATTTTCTTTGTCTTGGCTTTAAAAAACACTGCGCATAATCAGTGAATATCTGGCTAATCTATTTGCAGGTTTCTGATTATGTAAATTAACTTTAGTATAATATACTATATTCTTAGCTGGAAAGGAAAGGAAAATGATGAAACAGCAATACAAATATCTTCCTTTATAAGTAATAACAGAAAAAAAACAAACAAGTAAAACAAATTAAAAACTTAAAAATAATTTCAAACTTGGGATAGCATTTGAGAAACAGTAATCAAATTTTTGCAGGTATAATATTCAACATGTCTCGTACAACCACAACTTAGTATACAAAATTATACTGATCGTATAGATGTGTAAAATGTAAGATTTAAAAAAAAAACAAAAACAAAAAAAACACATATTATATAACATTGTACAGCATTAATATGTGACAATTGTATATTATAATGTGGTTACAATGAAAGTTGTTCTTGTTTAAAAAAAATGCATTTGTTGGTTCATGATCGCTGCTTCATTCCTATCCTTTGGTTACGTGACTGGATTCACTTTTCATGATTCAATATCAGCGTCAACATGAAAATGAAGACAGCGGAAAAATAAAGATAAATAACTATTTACCCTTGTTGGCTAATTCTTGAGCCATTTGATAGTACTTAGAAAATTTGGCAGTGTGGTCAAGAGGCAAGTAAACATAAGGACTCATATTAAAAGCTTCTTTTATTCCGTATTTTTTCACGCTAGACAGATGGCATCGACTCAGGTGGTACCGATAAGACCCTTTGGATGCAAACCTGCGGTTGCATGCCGCACACTTGTACTCACTCAGTTCACCCTCGCTGGCACCACCATCTGCCATTCCTGATTCCATCTCCTCGTTTTCATCGCTGCTTCCCCCGCCTCCACCTTTCACGGTCAAGTTCAGAGGGGAGGAAAGGTCTGTGGCCATATTCAGACCAGGTGCCGTGGAAGAAACCAGGGCCATGTCATGAGATGCTGGCCTGGTCAGTGTATTGGTGGTCAGCAGTTTCTGCAGACTGTCCAGTGGGTGCTCACTTGTCAGAGGCTGACTGTACACAAAAGAACTCAAAGAATCCAAAGCTGATTTCTTGTCCTGTTCAGACTTTTTCTCTTCCTCCTTCAGCTTCAGCGAATCTCTCACTTCATCCTTACTCCCGTCCCCACTCTGCTGGTTCTGGTCCTGCAAATATTTAGAACTGCTAGTGGGTGACTCCATTCTCTTTTTGTCCCTCTCAGTACTCCGTGATCTTGATCTTCTATCAGTGTCTTCGGATTTGAATGTCATGTGGGGGCTGTCTTTATGATTTTCTAGTTTTTTTTTTACATTTTGGTCATTTCTGATATTATGTTCCTCTTCTTCATGGGGTTTCTTACCCTCATCATTGGGGTCCAGCTCATCATGGCTGGCCTTCCTCTTCACAGTTCTTTTAATCCTGGTAACTGCTGTCACTTCACTATCTTCACTGTCATCCACATCGTTCATACGTTTGTGACTCCTAATATTGTCACCATCAGTGTCTTTCTTAATGGCATCAAACTCAGACACCTTTTCATCTTCACTGCTATCGAGTGAAAGAAATGTACACTGAGCACTTTCCGTTTCAGTTTCTTCTGAATTTGAAGACAAGTCCTTGCTGGGACAATCTTTTGAATTTGTTTCTTCATCTTCTCTGGGATCTACATCTCCGTTCAAAAAATTCTCATGACCACGATCATAACTTTGGACAAATGAAGAGAACCTTCTGTTGGACTCGGATGAATCAAGAGTATTCACATTTATTTTCTTAGCAGATTTCCTGTCAGTGGCTAAAGTTGAAATTACACTGTCCCTTCCAGTTTCTGATGCATCCAAACTGACTTTATCGAAAACTGATTTAATTTTCACAAGGTCCATGTCATATGACTTTATGCTGTCTTTTTTGTAACTCTTTTTGAAATGTTCATTTTTCTTTGAACCTATCTTCTCTTCTGTGTCTTTTCTTCTGGAATGTAATTTGTCTGAACCATTTACATTTTCCTCTTCCCTACTGGGTGTATTTTCTCTCACATTAGATTCATCATAAGAAAGAAAAGAACAGTTTGATAAAGCATCACAATTAGCATCGGGGACTTGTTTGCTGGATTTAGCCTGGATTTCTTCTGAGCATGATAATTCTGTATCTGCAGTTGTGCTGTGTGGAGATAAAGACGACAAGTGAGAACTGCTCGGGGATTTATCTCTGCTGCTACAGTTGATCTTATCCTCCTCAATGTCAATGTCTAAAAAGTTCATACGCACTCCTACATCTTTCTCTTTCTCAGTGGTTGTAACACATTCACTCATTTTCTCAATCTGATGTTGTAAAGCACCATTTCCCTTATCCACGTTCAGGTCAAGTTGCCTGGTCGTGCTCAGATCTTTAATTTTCTTCAGTTCAGCAGTAGAGGGTAAAATGGTGTTGGGCACAGAGAGTGGAGTCATCGAATGTGCTGGTTCCAACTTCACTCTTTTGGTCTTTGTAGCTGATGAGTCTTCACTCACTTTGGTTGCTTTAGCTTTGAAGCTGCTCATAAACATTGGCTCATGGTGCCTGTCTTTCCCGCCACCGTAACCTGAGGTGGGAAATTTCACAGTGGGCACTTTGATTGATGACGACAAAGAGGGGGATGATGATGATAATGAAACAGAATTGTTTGTTGAAAAAGATTTCTTGCTGGTGTTTTTCTCATGGCTGGGATTTGAATCCAATGTCACAGAACTGCTCTCCTTGTGCAGCGATGGCGGCAATGCTGAAAGGGTGGCAGCGCCTGGAACCATGCGGAAAAATTTGGAGAATTTGGCGAAGTACGCCATTGAAGGATCTGAAGGGTCTGTTGGGATTGGCGGCTGGCCAGGGAGAGAACCGGGTAAGGGGAAGCAATTCCCGAAGGGACTGAACATGGAGGCCAAGTTGGACGAATGGAGGTCTGACTTCTTGCTGAAACTTTTGTGGATGAACGACTCCATGGCCTCCAGTGCTGACGACCCAGTTTTACTGGTCTCTGGCTCCACATTCGGGTCAATGATGTCAAAGGTCACGTCCTTCCTGGCTAATTCAGGTGACTCTGCCTTGGCTCTGCCACTGGCCTGACTAGCTGTTGACAGGGCCTTCAAGGGGGAGTTCATGCCCACATCCCTGGAGCTCTCCTGAACAGATGAAGAGTCTCTTTTCCTGCCGGACTTGTAGAGGTGGCTACTGCCAACTTTCAATTCAGGAGAGAGAGTTCTTCTAGGGGGAGACAACTGCAGCCCGCGGGAAAACATATCCAGTTTGTGAAGAGCGGAAGAACTGAAGTCCAGAGTTTGCTCTCCTGAGTCGGACACAAGATGAGGGCTCAGCTTTGGACTCCTGGGTGTCTCTGTGTGTCTCTCAGTGTCAGACTCTGTCTCTGAGAACATTCTCTTTGGCTTCACGTCTGGAGGACTAGGTACAGCAGAAGGTTCAGCCGTGTCTATGACTTCCTGCTTAACCCTTTTCAACAGGGGTTTCTCCAATTCTTCATCGCTCTCTGCTTTTCTGGAATAACCATCCAGACTCTTTGGAGACTGGCAGGAGCTCCTGTCTTTGTGCACAGCTTTCCCTTCCATTTCACTGTTGGTAGGCTGCCTTTCTTCGTCACTTGAGCAATACCATTTCTTCAGAGGCACTTCAACACGATCACAAATTTTAGCACCAGTGTCAGAATTTCTCCGCAGACGTTTGTATTCCAATTTTTTATGAGATGTTTCCTCGGAGCACGGACTGGATTCCAAGCCTTTGCTTTCCCCTTTTCTATTAGCAACTCCTCGAATCACCCCTTCCTTGTCTCCTCTTGAATCTGATTTTGTCCACAGCCGAGCGGACACGTCTTCTTGTACTCCTGACAGGGACGACAAAGTAAATCCCGACTGAAGAAGTTTACTCTCGGATTTGGACAGAATGGCCTCTTCCGCGGCCAACTTGCTCTTCAAGGCATCAATCACTTCTGCTCTCTGCTTCAGGCATGCCCTGACGTGAGTATCGAAGGCGTGAGCGTCCACTTTCTTGCCACAGCTGTCGCACGCAACGTGCTTCCCAGCGGCCGGGGACGATGACGACGTCGTTGCCGCCATAAAAGAAGATTTGGCCTGGGAATGGAAACCGTTCACATCGCCGGTGCCGCTGCCGACCGTTTGCTTCCGTCTGTACTCCAGCAGAGAAGCCACAGTAGAAGGAGTGGAGCCCGCCTCCTCGGGAAAGAACCGCTTGCGTCTCCCTTGACGAGCCATCGGGGAGAAGCCGGCACTGGAGGACTCCGAGAACACAGATGGATTTGGAATGTGTCGCCCTGACTGTTTCTTGTGGTGGCCAGACAGTATCATGTGATTGGCCAGCCCTTCCATGTCGGTAAAGGCGTCGTGGCACACTTTGCACTTGAAGATGCACTCTCTGTCCAGCTCCCTGTCGCAGTAGGTGGAGCATTTGTGAGAGCGCCGCCCGTGGTCCGCGCTGACAATCTTCGTGTAGTGCTGGGTCTGCATCATATGCACCGTGAGCAGAGGTAGAGACTTGAAGGACTCGCCGCACTGCATGCAGCGGAGAATGCGGCGTGTCTGCTCGGACTCCTGATTCAGCCACATGTCCTGGCCTCGGACCAACTTGGGGTAGTCCATCAGGGAGGCCGCTTTGCTGGAGCCGGGGGCATGGCCCGTTTCCTGAAGGTGAACACTCAAGGCGTACAGCGAGTTGAACGACTTTTGACACGAACAGCGGTGAATAGTGTGCTTACTCCCCGAGTCTGAGGCCATCTCTTCAGACGCCAGCGGGGACGACCGTGACGAAGTGTCCCCTCTCTGAGCAGGCGAGGCCGTGGGTGAACGCGCTACTTCTTGTTTCTCCAGCCAGTTTGGCTTCGTCTTCCCCGTAGACAGGCGGATCAGAGCATCGGAAGGAACGGACAGAGCTGGCGTGTGCACTGGTTTGTGCGCCATGCTCGGCTGGAGAGGGATGATGCTGGCTCCAGGATGGCGCGACAACTCCAGCGGGTACTCACCCCCAAACCTCTGCTGCAGACTCTTCAAGCTGGACAAACCATTGCACGATGAGCCCGACAGAGAATCAGATTTGGAGTCAGCGTTTTTCGAATTTGTCTTAATCTTTGTCTTGGAAACAGAACTGGCTCTCACAGGCTTTTTGGACAGATCTAGTGGCTGGTCGTATGAATGGCTCTGACATGGGTAAAAGCTCGTCAAACGGGATTCCGAAGGGCTGACTGTGCTCCGCCCGTGAGGGAGATAGGAAGTTAAAGGCATTGATGACATGACGGGAGCCATCTGGGGGTCAAACTCAGCACCAGCAACAGTAGAAGCAGCTTTGGACTGTATTGGAGACAGAGACGAGCCTGCTACCAGCAACGTCTTCGGCTCTTTGATATCCTTGCCATTTTCCTTGATGACAGACAGACTAGATGTTAAAGAACTGGTTGGCGTTTTTCCTCCGTTGTCATCAGAGGCTTCTGTGTCCCTGTCACTGCCACGATCATCCTTTATTTTCCTCATGCACTGACCTTTACTAACATCCTCCTCACTGTCACTTTGAGTTTTCTTTTTGACGTTTGCAATTTCATTTTTGTCACGTTCGAGCTCTGGCACATTTTTTGCGGTTTCCTCTGCTTGACAATGATTATTTGTGGCGACGTCTTCGTCTGACGTGTCTCCTTCTTCCTCTTCCTCTTCTTCCTCCTCCTCTTGACTGTCTGATGTCACTTGATTCGCATCATCTGCCTGCTGTTGGGCCGAGCTCCCATGCGCCTTGTCAGAGCCTGAAAGAGGAAACGACAAAGAGGAAAAATTAATAATCTTTTTCTTTTTCCTCAACAACGTTTTCAAACGTCATCTAAAGAATTTTGCATTAGCAGACATATAAATATTTTTTATATAAAGTATGGAAATTAAAGAGTTCTTTCCTTGTCATATCTGAACTGAATCCTGGATACTTTATGTATTGATGATCATTTTTCATTATTAAAATAATGAAACAATGAAGATAAAAAAAAAAGAAAAAAAACAAAAACAAAAAACCCCCACATAAAACACACACCAAAAAAACCCGGAAAACCCCCCACAAAACCACTGACAAGAAATCAACAGAAGTAAACAAATGAAATCGACTAAAAGTACTTTGTTACACAAACCAGAAAAAGCGAATACTGAACATTGAAGGCACAAAGAGAGATTGCTTACCCACTTCACGTCCACTAAATAAAGTGTATAATAATAATAATATAATATTGAATTCAAAACAATCCAAAAATAAAAGTACGGCGTCTAGATTTTCACTATCTTCATTCAAAACGGGCGGTGTTACAACAGGGATGGGGGTGGGTGAGAGGAGAGAGAGAGAGAGAGAGAGAGAGAGAGAGAGAGAGGGAGAGAGAGAAAGAGAGAGAGAGAGAGAGAGAGAAAGAGAGAGAGAGATAGAAAGAGAGAGAGAGAGAGAGAGAGAGAGAGAGAGAGAGAGAGAGAGAGAGAGAGAGAGAGAGAGAGA